>CM077156.1:41306606-41586657 GCA_039583875.1 Platanthera guangdongensis | reverse complement strand
TATTACTTTTTTTGTTTTTTCCAGTTTCTTAGTTACTGCCATTTTTTTCAGTTTACAGCAAAAGCTTTAACAACACCTTTATTAGGACCTAACAAATTTTAAATATACTCTATTCACCCCCCCCCCCTCTGGAGTATTGTAGACCTAACCCTCACTTTCAATTGGTATCAGAGCAAGGTTCCTTTGGTTGGACAAGTTAACCCTTGAACCAAATATCCCGAGTTAGATCTACACATCACTTTATTCACATTTAACTTAGAAACACAGCCATGACACAGAATAAAGATTATGCAAGCACCAGACCTCCAGTTTGCAACTTGCAAAAGTTTGGAATCTGGAAGGCAAGAATCAAGCTACATATGAATTCTATTGATGAAGATATCTTTGCTTTCATCTTAACAGGAGTACCTTCACCACCTGCTGCTCCTCCAACCACTTCTACAGATATGACTGCAGTCCCTCCTCTAGACTATAATGATACTTACAGGAAAGCCAAGATGGCAGATGCAAAAGCCATGAACATATTGGCACAAATAATGTCAGATGACATTTTCTAGAAGGTTGCTGAGTGCACATCAGCAAAAGCCATTTGGGATTCCCTAAACCAAATGGTTGATGGATCAGCTAATGAAAGGAAGGATAGGAGATCAAAACTCATATCCCAATATGAGAATTTCAAGAAACAGGAAGCTGAGACAGTTTCAGAGATGTATAATAGACTAAGCTCAATTATTAATGAGCAAAAAACTCTAAACAAGGTCATCACTCTCACTGAAGTGAATGACAAAATTCTGTTTGCTTCCCAAGCTCATGGGACACAAGAATTTGGCCCATCAAGGAGGCCAGATGCCTAAATGAGATTTCAACTGAATCTCTATTGCGTAAAATAAAGTCTTATGAGCAGTTAGTAAAGACAAGGGAGGCTGCTGAACAAAGAACACCTCCTGCAGCCAGAAGAGATCAGAACATAGCACTCAGAGCCTCAGAAGAATCAGAATCTTCAAAATCAAATGAAGAACTTATAAGTCTCTTGGCTAAGAGATTTTTCAAGATGGCTAGAAAGGACTTCAGAAGAAAGTCATCAAGAAAAGATGACAGGCCAAAGTATGATAAGACACCAACAAAGGAAGTGGTGTGTTATGGATGCAGGAAGCCTGGGCACTTCCTCTCTGAGTGTCCAGAGAATCAGAAGAAAGAAAAGAGAAGAGAAAAGGAGAAGGATCCCAGAAAACAGCTCACCAGCAAACCCTCTTCCAGCAAACACAAGAGGAAGAAAAAAGGATTTATAGCTGAGACTTGGAGTGAGACTGAAGATGAGTCAACATCTTCAAGCTCTAGTGAAGATGAAGAAGAAGAAAGAGCAAAAGAGGTTTGCCTCATGACAATTGATGCCTCAAGAAGTAACTCAGAAGAAGGAGATTCAGAAAATGAGGAAGCTTCTAAATCAGAAGCTGATCAGGTATTATCATGGTTTGATTATAATTCCGAATCGTTTAAATCAGATTTTAAAATCATGTGTTTAGATTTAATCAACTCTGAGAAGGAAATCAAACTTCTCAGAGATAAGCAAGTTAACTATGATAGCTTAGTATTAGAAAACACTAAATTGAAAAATGAAATAGATACGTTTAGTGAACAAATCACCCTTCTGAAAGATGAATTAAATAAGGCAAAATAGCTAGAAGAATCACTAAATGGTAGAAGTAAACAACTAGCAGTAATCACCAACATATCTAATACTAGATTTAATGGAAGTAAGTTAGGATTAGGTGCATCATCTAGTGAACCAACTATTATTCAGAAAAACCACCTGTCATAACCCATAAATTTTATTTCTGAGAAAGGAAAGAAGAATACTGAACAAGTATATAAAGTAAATAAAATCCTTGAACAAATTAAAACTAAGGACAACATTGAAAAACTGAAAACAACCATTAAAAACAAAGTTCAGCAAATTTCGTCGACCTCAGATCGACAAAAAGGGGCCAGTTCGTCGAACCCCGATCAACGAACTCTGAACGCCAACTATAGTTATTATTATTCGTCTAAATGCGATCGACGAACTTTGTATGGTTCGTCGAGCAGAGATCAACGAACGTGGGGCACATAGAATGAACATGTTCATTCTCTGTGCAGAGATCGACGATCTTAACCCAATTCGTCGAACTCTGGTCGACGAACTTACATAAATTCATCGAATCCAGGAAGACTTAACCAAAACTATAACTTTAACAGAAACTTAAATACTTCAAGGAAATCATTTAATCCCCTAGCTGACTGGACCATTCCACCTAGGAGATACCACCCCCTAGGATATAAATTCCAGCCAGAATTTTATGTTATTTCTAGTTTCTCTTATCAGCCATACAAACGGCCCAAGGTAACCTGGGTAAAAATCACTAACTGTTTGCATCGCAGGTGAAAAAGTGTCCAGGGGTAAATGAAACTTGGTACCTGGACAGTGGCTGCGCCAAGCATATAACTGGCAGCAAGGACATCCTACTCAACTATAAGTCCAAGCTGGGGCCAAAAGTCATTTTTGGTGACTCAAAATGTGGACAGTCAGAAGGAGTGGGAGTAGTAAAAATAGGAGTTGTCACATTCAGAAAGGTGACATATGTAAGTGGACTAAAGCATAACCTCATCTCCATAAGTCAATTGTGTGATGATGGTTATCAGGTATTCTTTAACCCTTCTACCTGCTCTATTATTGATAAAAATAAACAAACTGTTTTAACTGGAAGTAGACAATGAAACATTTATTTAGTAAACTTTCTTTCTACCACAACTGATATCTGTTTACAGAATTTAACTAGTAATCAGAATGACTTATGGCACAAAAAATTAGGCCATGTAAACCTGAAAAACATTGCTATGCTATCTAAGCACAACCTTGTTAGAGGTCTATCTTCTACCTCCTACAAGAAGGAAGGTCTATGCAGGGCTTGTCAATTAGGCAAGCAAACAAAAACTAGTTTCAAATCAATTAATAAGAGTGATTTACCTAGGATCTTGTACTTGCTACACTTGGACCTTTTTGGACCCATTGCTGTACAAATCCTAGGAGGGAAATCTTACACTTTAGTTATAGTGGATGACTTATCCAGGTTCAGTTGGGTATTATTTCTGAGAACAAAGTCAGATACATTCAAGGTTCTTACAGATTTTTTCAGGATCATACAGATTAAGTTCTCTACTCATGTTGCATTGATCAGAAGTGATCATGACACAGAGTTTGAGTCTCATCTTATGCATGAGTTCTGTGAGAAGGAGGGTATCAGACATTGCTTCTCAGCTCCTATAACTCCCCAACAAAATGAGGTAGCTGAAAGGAAAAATAGGACACTCATTGAAGCTGCAGGTACATTTCTTGCTGATGTATACATGCCACTAACCTTTTGGGCAGAGGCTGTAAGCACTGCAAACTATGTCCTGAATAGGAGTTTAATTCACAAACTGAAGAACAAGACTCCATATGAATTGCTCAAAGGGAAGAAACCTAAAATAAACTATTTTAAAGTTTTTGGTTGTACATGCTATATACATAATAACAACAAGAAATATATTAGAAAGTTTGAATCTATGGCTGAAGTGGGAGTTTTTCGATGATACTCCTAAGTCAGCAAGGCTTATAGGGTATTCAATAAATCTTCATTAAAAGTAGAACAGTCAATTCATGTTTCTTTTGATGAAACTAACATGTATTGCAAGGAGAAAGAAGATTCTACCAGTAGCAATTTGCAGGTACCCCACTTGTCTGAAACATTGGATGGACTAAACCTCACCCAAGAGGTTCCCACTCATCCCTCTCCACAAGTCATTGAAGATAGTGAAGAAGATGAAGCTGAAGAACATGAGACTCAACCAACAGCAAATATAATTCCACAAGAGGAATTTATTCAAAATACTGTTGCACAACCAACTCCACCCACTGATTTTGTCACACTTAGGGATCACCCCAGATCTCAAGTAATTCGAGACATATCAGCAGGTGTACAGACAAGGCATCAACTCAACCAAGACTTGATGCATGCCTATTTTCTCTCTCAGGTTGAACCTCTAACCATTCATGATGCTGAGCAAGATCCCCACTGGATCCTTGCAATGCACGAGGAACTAAACAAATTTGAGAGATGTAGAGTGTGGGATTTGGTTCCAAGACCCCAAAACTACCCAGTTATTGGAACCAAATGGGTTTTCAGGAATAAGCTTGATGCCCAAGGAGTCATTGTGAGGAACAAGGCTAGGCTTGTTGCTCAAGGATATAGGCAAGAGGAAGGAATTGACTATGATCAGACCTTTGCACCTGTTGCGAGGTTGGAAGCTATAAGGATCTTCCTTGCCTATGCAGTATTCAAAAGGTTCAATGTTTTTCAAATGGATGTGAAAAGTGCTTTCTTAAATGAAGTATTACAAGAAGAGGTTTATGTAGAACGACCTCCAGGTTTTGTTTCTCCAACTTATCCCTCTTATGTTTTTTAAATTAAATAAGGCTCTTTATAGTCTAAAGCAAGCTCCAAGAGCTTGGTATGAGACCTTAGCAAGTTTCTTATTAGAGCATGAATTTACAAGAGGAACTGTAGATAAAACCCTCTTCACTAGACATCATAAGGACCAAATCTTGTTAGTGTAAATCTATGTAGATGACATTATATTTGGCTCTACAGATTCAAATTTGTGCAAGAGGTTTTCTGACCTCATGCATTCTAAATTTGAAATGAGTAGCATGGGAGAGCTTTCATATTTCCTTGGTCTCCAAGTGAAACAGCTTCCTGATGGCATCTTCATCTCTCAAGCAAAATATGCTAAAGAACTTCTAAAGAAGTTTGGGATGGCTGATGCCTCAGCTAAGAAAACTCCCATGGCCACCAATGCTGTTGTGGACTCTGATATACCAAGAAAACTTGTCGATCAGAAACTTTATAGGGGCATTGTTGGGTCCCAATTATACCTCACAGCAAGTAGGCCAGATATTATGTTTGCTACATGCCTTTGTGCTAGGTTCCAAATGAACCCTAAAGAATATCATCTAATTTTCTTAAAAAGGATTTTAAGATTTATAAAGAGTTGTCCTAATATATGTCTATGGTATCCTGCTGAATCAGAGTTTGAGTTAACTGGATACTTTGATGCTGATTTTGCTGGATGCAGGGTTGATAGAAAAAGTACTTCAGGAACTTACCAGTTCCTGGGTATGAGATTAGTATCCTGGTTCTGTAAAAAGCAAACATCAGTGTCAACTTCAACTACTGAAGCAGAATATATTGCAGCAGGCAGCTGTTGTTCACAGATGCTCTGGATACAGAATCAGCTTCTAGATTATGGGTTCAACTTAAATAATTCAACCGTATTCTGTGATAATACTAGTGTTATAGCCATATCACAAAATCCAGTTCACCATAGTAGTACAAAACATATTGACATAAGATATCATTTCATTAGGGAGTTTGTAGACAAAAAAAAGATTAAGCTTATCTATATATACACTGATTTACAAAAAGCTGATATATTCACCAAACCTCTGGATGGGAAAAATCATGCTTTCTTTCTAAATCAGCTGGGAATGATCAATGGAGAAGACTTAGTTTAAGTTCTGTCTGCATTCGACGAACCAGGGAAAGTTTGAGAGATACTCGTCGACCGGAGGTCGACGAACTCTCTGTGAGTGAAACAATTTTCGTCGACCAGCGATCGCCAAATGTTGCTTCAGAAGATATTCATCGACCTAAGTTCGACGAACCGTCTTCAATTCTTTTGATGAGCTCGACGAATTATTTAACCCAAAACTATTTTGTCGACCTCAGTTCGAAGAATTAATTTTATTTTCGTGGAACGGAGTTTGTCGATTCATATTCTGGAAAACCTTATATCTAGGTTTTCTTCGACCTCCATCCCGCGCTTTCTGTTCCCTTGCACTTGATCGTCGTTTCTCTGTCTTTCTTGCAGGTGATTTCAATGGCGACTCTGGCAAGCAATCTCACAGTAATGAAGTTCGATACAGGCTTTGACGTGGATTTCGATTCATTTCAGCACTCCGATCCAATCTTTCTGTATATCCTATAACTTCTTGAAGAACAGGAACTAAAAACCCTGATGACGAGAAGGGTCAAACTGCACAGTATGGAAATCCGGGAATGGGTATACACACTATCGTCCACATAAGAGAACATCATGACGGGCACCATCGCGGGTAACTCCATCTCTTTAACCCCTGCTATCTTAACTGCAATCTTTGGATTAAGAAATGGAGAAGAGGACCTCGAGATTGAAGCAGAGGAATCAGATATGATGCTAAGCCTCATGGATTATACTGTAGTAAACCATAACAAGCAGTTGAAGAAACACTTATCTGCGCCCTATAAGTTTTTAGCAGACTTAGTTAGTAAAGTGTTACTTGGAAAACACACTGTACACGATTATATCACCAAACACCAATTTTTGGTGATGTGTGCAATCATCAACAAGAAGCCAATCAACTGGGCACAAATTATGTTTGATTTGATAAAGAAGAAGAACACTAAGAAGGAAGTATGTTTTGGAATAATTCTAGGAATCTTCCTACATGAAAAGGCTGTTGAATCCCTGGTCTCCCAGACCATATTCATAAATGCCAGTAAAAGGCTGACATGTGCCTTATTTGGCAGATGGGAGAGGACTATCACTAAGCCCGCTCAGGCTTTTACCTCTTCCATCAAAGCTTCTGAAGGCACCAGCACTATTAAAGCCACTCCCCACCCTGCTGAAGAGAACATTCCTTCCACATCTTCTCTTCCAGCCCCACTTCCAACAACAACACAATCCCCAGTCACTCCATCTTTACCAAACACCATCACTAACATTCCCTCTTCACCTCTTCAGGAAAATGAACCACCGACACCTCCTCTACAGTCTCCACTTCCTCCACATCTCTCTTCCATAACTTCTTACCTACTACCATCAGACACCATGATGCAAGATGCCACCCTTCCGTCCCCATCAACATCTAACCTTCACATACCTGATGTTCCACCCCCTATTCCATCAATAGTTACCACCACTTCCACACCAACTGCAACATCATCTACCCCTGTCACATTGGACCCCTCTACAATATCCTCTATCATCACCATCATCACTCCCCTTCTTCAATCCCTTATAGCAGAGGCCATTACACCTCTTGCTACTACCATTATATCTTTATCTGCCCAAATCTCTACTCTCACTACTGCCCCCTCCTCAGTCAGGGGCCTGGCCTCAGTCCCCACTGAAACCAAGCAGGGGGAGATGCCTGATGATGAACCTGCAGCTACAGCTTCAGACACTTCAGCTCCAGCACCAGCAGATACTCTAGTCCCTACAACAGCATATACAGATTGTATAGATAAAGATTTAATTGATTTCATTGATACTGGCATGGATTTGATGATCAGAGTTTTGATGATCAGATTCTGAAGGATTCACAACTGTTGGTGATTTTATTCTAAATCCCACAGTTAACTTATAAGAATTACTGAAAACCTTTGACACTGTACATATGCGGTATCTTCCAGAAGAATTTACTAAGCCACAGTTGGCTATTATTCCTTATACTTCTCCTGTCAGTCCAGCAGTTGCCAAGCAACTATGTGACAGCCTTGTAATTCCAGTTTCTGCACCAACCTTGACAGTCATTCCATCTCCTCCAGAAGCTATCTCAGCACCAATCTTTATGTTGGATGACTCCCCTATGCCAGATCTAGATGAGTTGATCTTGGCTGACATTGAAGAAGAAAATAAGACAGCAGCTGAAAGCTCTGTCCCAGTTACTTTTGATTCTTGTGTAGTCTCTTCTTCAACTCCTGCCGAAACTCTAGCCTTTGAAACTTCTGCTCCTGCTACAGAAAAGACTGCTACTTATGATAAAGCCTCGAAAGCATTGGATGCTCTATATGATAACCCTCAAGGTTATGCCAGTGATGATGATGAAGATGATGATGAAGAAGATTCAGATGAAGAAGCTGCTAAGAAGAAGAAGAAAATGTTGTCAAAGAAAAGGAAAGCCCCTCCTCCTGCTGCTGCTAAGCCAAACCTAAAGAATGACACTCCATTCTATATTCTCCAAAATATTACTCCTTACAAAGGAATGCCAGCATGGATGTGGTTGTCTAAAAATCAGTAAAAGGAGAAGAAAAGAAGCAGAAAATATTCTCCTCCTGCAGTTCAGAGATATAGAAAAGATCCACCACCTCCACCTCCTCCATCAGCTGGTGCCACTGGATCTAGCTCTCAGAGATCTGCCCCTATGCAAACTTATCAGAGACATCAAGGGAGACCTTCTGGAAGCAGTCAACAAAGACTTCACTCTTCAGGAAATCAATAACAGCAACATCAACAACATCAACAGCATCAGCAGTAACAGCAAACTCTCTCTGCATAATAGAAAGCTGACAGTCCCAACAGACCAAATTCACCAACTGTTCCTTTTGAAGATCCTGAAACAGCAAACATTGCTAAAATGTCCAGGTTCTAGGAACTTGTTGTTCTTTCTTTGATTAATAAAGCAAAAGCTGAAGGCAAAGATATATCAGGATATTCCACTATGTCCAAATATAGGAAGGAAGAACTCAAAAGATTTGATAAAGCAAATAAACTGTTCACTGTTGATGATTACATGAAGCTACATCCTAAAGCAGTTGTCCCAGAACTACATCCTTGAAGATTATTGGGGCAGCTGACATGACAATGACACAGGCACAGGCTTTGGATCCAAAAAGAGAAATTATCTTTACAAAGCCAAGTGAAAAGACTAAAGAAGACAAGTCCATAGAGAAGAAGCAGAAGAAGTAATCCTTTGTTTTAATTTCTTTGCTTTTCTTTCAGCATTTGCTTTCAAACTGTGTTATCTGTTTAAGCAAAGCTTATGTACATATATATCTGCTGCATGTGTTAGTAATTCTCTGCCAGATATATCTTTTTCTTGCTTTGTTTATTTGTATGTTTATATTTGAGTCTATTAGTGACCTCACCCAAATAAGGAGAGATTGTTGGATCCCTAGTTGATTTGAGCTAGTTTCACTAACTTGGGATGTGACTCAAAATGTATAGCCGGGGTCAAAGTTGTGTCCTAGAAGTCTAGGCCATGTCCTTAGATTCAATATCAGATGGACCAGCTATCAACAAGACTATCAGAGACTCAAGACTTAGAAGATTTCAAGACTAAGTAAAATGAGTTCGACCTTCGTCGAACTCAGGTCGACGAAAGACGTTCTCAGCTCGACGAACTCCAGATATTTCTCTAAGCTGAGCTCGACGATCTTCATTGTCTGGTCGACGAAAACTGGGATACTTCAACAAAATAAAGTCAGAATAACTCCAGATTATTCTAAGTCCAACTTCAGACTTTGGTCGACGAACAAGATTCTGAGCTCGACGAACTTGGATCTCAAGTTCACAACTTCTCAAGTCGACGAAGTCAACTTCTCAGGTCGACGAACTCAGTACTCTACTCGACAAATTCTGGAATCAAAAGATTTGTGACGACACTTAGGGTATGTGTTGATACCAACTTATGTCGACACCAGAAAACTTATGTCGACACCAGAAAGCATGTGTCGACACCAACTTATGTCGACACCAGAAGACTTATGTCGACACCAAGACTAGTCAGTTGACACCCACCTCTGTCGACACCAGAAGATTCATGTCGACACACAAAATATCTGTCAACACAAAATACTCGACTAAGTCCCGAATGGTTGCTGAACTCTAGTCGATGAAGTTACAAACTCAGCTCGATGAACTTCAGACAGAAAAGGCAAAGGCTCTGAAGCATGCAGCTCTGTTATCAGCTCGACATTCTTTGAACTCAGCTCGACGAACAAGAAGCCGTCTGGTCGACGAATTCAATATCTCAGCTCGACGAATTGGTAATTCAGTTCGACGAATTCTGCCAACTGTTTAACGACATCAGACTTAGCCATTTCCGGCCTTCTATCCCCATTCTAATGCGGAAATTCTTGAGTAATTAATGCTCTACATTCTCTGAATGTATCAGTTAGAAGGAGCATTGATTACGGTCTTCTTCAGAAATATTACTTGCCAACTTTCCACGGGACAGTTGAGAAAATGATTCAATGCTGATTATTCTCAAGGCGTCAGCATTAATTACAGATGATTCAAATTTTTGAAAAGATAGAAGAAAAGAAGATCGACAATCTGTGGGAAGCACAAGAACATACTCAGTCAGAAAAACACAGTGACACATATAGACTGACTGCAAGATTTCATACAGCAGTAGAAAAGCTTTACACAGAAATCATACTGAAGCTTACAGTGACAGGCAGTGATCTTCATTCAGAAGAAGAAGAACAATCATACAATATCAAGAGTCTTCTTCTTCCATATTCTCTCCAGGACTTCCAAGGACAACATATATCAAATCAGTCAAGAAGCTCCTGCATCACTGCTTGTCAGGAACTCTGATTGAAGACCTATCACCCTACAGCAAAGCTTCCAAATCTTCCTGAAACATTCAATAAATCAAGGGGAGCTTTTGCTAAACATCAATCCACATAAGTCTTCTCAGTTTATTGAGAAAGAGAAGACATAATCACTCTCTCACCCCCTCCTGTATAAAGGGTTGTCATCTCCCTTAAAAAGTGATTCCTGGTTGCAAGTCTCCTAACCAAAAGAGTTGAGTTAGTTTTTGGGGACCTGATCAAAACCCATTGGTGTCGGGCACCTGATCAAAAACCTGAGTGGATTCCTACCAAGGGTGGTAGAAGAGTGGACTACCCAGATTTGGGGAACCACTATAAATTTCTTGTGTCATTTGGTTGCCTATTTCTTTTTATTCTTGTTATGTGTCTGTGATTAGGATTATTACTTTTTGTTTTCCTGTTTCTTAATTACTGCACATTTTCAGTTTATAGCAAAAGCTGTAACAGCACCTTTATTGGGACCTAACAAATTTTAAATATACTCTATTCACCCCCCCCCCCTCTAGAGTATTGTAGACCTAACCCTCACTTTCATAAATGCAGTTAGATGTTCCTTCAGAAGACCAGTTATTTGTTCTTTCAGAAACTCAGATAGCTGTACATACAGAAGCTACTGATATTGATATAGATTCAGAAGCAATAACTCTTGATACAGACTCAGGAGAAGTAACTCTTCCAGTAGTGGTGACTGTTGGTGATTGTTGCATCAATCCCACAGTGGATATTTTTGATTTATTAAATTCTTTCTGCACAAGTTATCTTAATTGTTTTCCAAGGCCCAAGCCATCTTGTTTGGATATTGTGTGCTGCTCTCCTCCTATAACTTCTAAATCTCTCGGACAGCTGAAGGAAAGCTTGGTAGTTCCTCCAGTAGTACATCCTAATGATCAGCTATCTAGCCCTCCTGGGCCATCCTATGTTATGGATGATAGTCCCATTCCCAGTCTTGATGACATCCTTGCTCAAGACATTGCTGTGGAAACTGAAGCAGACATTGCTAAAGTGGTCCCTCCTCCATCTGTTAAGGAAATTTCCATAGAAATGATTAGAGATATTGATGCTCTTTATGATATAGGATCATCTGAGGAATATCAAGATGATGATTCAGAGGTTTTTGATTCTGATTCTAAGAAGAAGAAAATATCTAAGAAAAGAAAGGCTACTCCCAAAGCTGCTCCCAAACCAGGCAATACAAATGATACCCCTTAGTACATATTGAAAGGGATTACACCATACCCTGGCATGGAAAAGTGGATGTGGTTGTCTAAGAATGATCAAAAAGCTAGGAAGAAGAGCAGGAGATACTCTCCTCCACCTCAGAAGTTTAAGAGAGGTCCTCCTCCTCCTCCTCCAGCAGCAGGAGCCTCTGGATCAGCAGCTCAAAGATCTACTTATATTACCCAGACCTATCAAAGGCAAGACAGATCTTCAAATCCTCCTCCATCTGGATCTTCTGATAAGCATTCATCCTCTCAAAGATCTTTTACATCAAGAAAGTCAAAAGGAAAGTTTAGTGTAGTTCCACCTCCCAGGTCTTTATACACCAGTCAGAAACAGCAACATACAGTGTCTACAAATTTCCAGGACCAATCTACTCAGTTCAGAATTTCTTCTCTTAAGGCAAACCTGGTAGAAAATTCAGAGAGACCTCCTTCTCCTCCTCTTGACCCTGAGCTTGACCCCAACTTCAGAATGGCAAGGCTTAATGAATTAATTGGGCTCTCTCAAATGAATAAAGCCAGGAAAGAAGGTCAAGACCCCTCTAAATTCACTACTTTGTCATCATATAGAGAGAAAGAACTTAACAGATTGCCAGTCAGCAAGAAAGTATTTGATCCATCAGAGTATATGTCTCTTCATCCTGAAGTAGTTGTGCCTAGAGCTACTTCTCAGAAAACTCTAGGAGGTCAAGATATGAAGATGACAAAGAAAGAAGCAGAAGATCCCTCCAGAAAGATCATGTTTTCTAAGCCCTCTTACGCTCCTCCTTCTGATAAATCCTAAGTCATCTGAACTCTTTATAGATTAGTTCTTTTGTTTTGCTAATTCGATTGAATCATTTGTGAGTTACATGTTATACTGTATTTGTTAATTATTTCAACTTTATATCAGATATCTATAGCACTTTATTGCATTTTGTTATCGTTCTTGTTTTTGAGTAACCTCACCCAAATAGGGGGAGATTGTTGGAACCCCATGGTTGATTTGGGCTAGGTTCACTCATATGATGATTGACTCACTTGTATAGTCAGAGTCAAAGTCTAGGTCTAAGTTAGTCTTAGTAGAACAGGCTTCACAAAGATCAGCATTGGATTTCATTTCAAAGACCAAGACTCAGAAGTTAAGTATGAATTTTAATTCAGTTCGACTTTTGTCAAACTCAGCTCGATGATCGTCGATCTCCGATCGACGATCTCAGAGATTAGTCTCTGAACTGAGCTCGATGATCTACGAGCTCAGGTCAATGCTTTCTCTTCAGTTCTCGGATATCTCAGATCGCAGATAGTTGATCTCAGCTCGACGATCTCAGAATTCAGATCGACGATTTCCTGTCTCAGCTCGACAATCTTCTATCTCAGCTCAACGATTATTGTTCTGTGTTCAACTGCCCTATTGCTCAACTGTCTTGAAGAATTCATTCTTATTTTGTAAATGCTATTTATGACATCAAATCTCTGGTAGTTAATGCTGATGTTTTCAAGGATTATGACAGTTTCTATTACAGCATTAACTACAGTTCTTCACAGAGTTATTATATTTTATTACATGCCAAAGACTGTTGAGGAAATCATTTATTGCAGTTTTTGTATCCGTTTAGTTCTCTCCTCAATTTCTACAGAATGACAAAAAGGAATGTTTAGGAAATAGATAAAGGATAATCCACGATCATTAAGAAAGCTTTTCAGAGAATACAGAGAACGGAGAGGAACATACAGATACAGTGAATAGAACGACAGAAAAGGCTTCCTAGAGTAAAAGAAGAACTCTGCAGCATCAATCAGATAATCATCATCAGAGTTCTTTATCTACTCCAAGCTTTTAAGAGACAACTAATCAATATCAGTCTAAAAGCTTGCTGGAGACATCATCAATGTGAAGGCCTATCACCCTGCAACAAAGATTCCTACAAACCTGAACCATTCTCCATTTCAGGGGGAGCATTTGCTAACATCATTGAATCCACAAGTCTTCTCAATTGTACATTGAGAAAGAGAAGACATAATCATCTCTCACCCCCACCTATGTAAAGGGTTGTCATCTCCCTTCAAAAGTGATTCCTTGGTTGCAAGTCTCCTGATCAAAAGACTTGGGTTGGTTTTTGAGCACCTGATCAAAAGCTCATTGGTGTCAGGCACCTGATCAAAAACCTGAGTGGAATCCTACCAAGGGTGGTAGAAGAGTGGATGTACCCAGGTTGGGGAACCACTATAATTTTCTTGTGTCATTTGGTTGCCCCTTTTCATATGTTCTTGTTGTGCTTGTGTTTGTGCTTATGCTTTAGGTATATTGCTTGGTAGTGTATTAATTCTGCACTTTTCACTTACTGCAAAAGCTGTAATAATTTTTATTATTTCACATATACTTTATTCACCCCCCCCCCCCCCCCTCAAGAGTATATTGGATCTAACCCTCACTTTCAAATGATATTATTGGCATTAGTGTAATTGGCAGAGACAAGTGAGCAAATAAATGTTATGGGCATGAACACGAACATGAGACACATTTGTGGTTCTGCCGATATCACACTGAGATAGTGGTTACCGCTGGAGATACCTCCCAAAGAGTTGATTTGTGATTACAAGCGCACGTCCTCGGGATAAGGTGGGTGGTATGTTATGTTGTTAGGCATGTAGTGCCTAGCTTGGTGGCCTTGAGTATCAAACAAATTGGATAACGTTGGTTATCTTTGAGAAAAAGTGCCAAGGTGAAGTTGTACCCACATCGTGCCAGCATGATGTTGATGATTTGAGCGCGGACAAAGATGATCTGAACCTATCACATTCTGGTACATGAAGAGGTCACTCCTCGATACACCTTTTGATCTTAGGAGAGTCTGTAAGGCAAGGTCGACTTTATGGTAAAAGCTAAATGAACATCTAATTGGTTGACGCTTCGGATAGAGGAGGGATTTGAATCTTTAGTACACCGATATTGTGCCATAGGTGCACGGGACATGTCGTCATGCATGCTTATGTCTGTGATGGTTGTGCAATTTTATAAAATGCCATAATGCTTTCTTGTACGGAAGGAGTACCACTGCCCCAGGAATATTTGTGTAAACTATCAATCCAAAGTTTTATATAATAGACAATCAACTTTGTGGGCTATTATTAGTCGTTTAATTCGGCTAGAATTCAACTATTTGCTAGGCTGTGATGATGTTTGGCTTTTCATTTTGCACCACCTTAATTTGTTTATTGAATATGGAGTGGAGCCTCAGACGGACCTTCTATTATATTCTTCACAAAAGGCAGATTGTTACCATTTGGTATCAGCTTCTGGTGTCAATCCCTTTTTTGAATTTGTGGTTGAATTCTTTATGGGGTGGTGAGTATGTATCTATGTTACCATTTTATGATCCATTAACCCATGAATGATCACTTAGAAATAAAAAAACTACACATGTTTGAGGAACCTGTGTGTTCCTATAATTGTTGTTTACATTGTTGGATATCGCTTAATTATGCATTTCACGATTATATATGAGTAGGAGTGGTGCAGGACAGTCTTAACCACAACACTCTTCTAAGTGTAGTGCACCAGCTTATGTGTCAACACCTCCTCCTTTTAATGAGGCTATTTGCTTAGTTGCTAAAGATTTCTTAGCAATGATCAATGCTTAATTAGGAAGGCTAGTGCATCCACCTACTCCTATAGTAGCCCAGTGTGGGTTGGCATTATTGAGACTATGAGGTGAGACAAGTGGATGAAGAGCTGAAAGTCTTTAATTTTAAGGATTGCTAAATCACCTAGATGGGGGGGGGGGTGAATAGGTTTCTTAGCATCTTGTAACTATCTTTAATTTTCTTTCTTTCAGTGTTATGTGAGTGAGTAGTTATCTACTTTCAACACACACACACACAACCTGCAATCAAAGAAGCAACACAGAAAAGTACACACAAGATATATAGTGGTTCCTATTGATGTACGAAAACGGAGAGTGTCGGGCACCACCAGCTAACGGTTCGTACATGGGGGAAAGGAAGGGAAAAGAGGGGAGACTGCGAATAATCGGTTACTAGCGGTGCTAGTTGAGGGACAAAAAGAGAGTCCGCTGGCAGCGACAACAGCAAAGTTCGCCCGCCGAGGCATAATTGTCACAGCTGCGATGGGCTTTCCTTTTATTAGAAATGAAGCAGTTACAAGAAGAAGAAAAAGGGAAGCCAGCCGGACAGCAAGCCGCAATGTACTAGGCATTGAGACCACAACTGTTAACAAGCGAGATCATGGATACAGTCAGCATGCTTTGGGGAGTGCTACCTCCCCCTAGTTATAGGCTTGGCGGCCTGCCCAAACAGATGGTGCTAAAGTTACCGGCTGCACGAGGTACATGAGAACCGGGCAGAGATGAGGGGAAACAAATGAACAAAAAAGGAGAAAGGAGGGAAACCGCATGGCCTAGTGAATTACTCCTTGCAAGCTGAGCGTCTGGGCCCTGGGGCTTGGCGTTGAGCAGGGCCGGTAGTAACGGCGGCCTGAAATGGAGGCCGTACGGCTTCTTTGACAACCAGACGGCTTGCTGCATGCATTGGCTAGAAAACACATGCCGCCCAATCTTGAAAGCCGCGGGAACTAGTCGCAGATTCCATGTTAACATAATCCCCACACATTTTTAAGTTTTTGAAAAACTTCAAAAATGTAGAACTAAGTCGGAGACCGCGACTGTCTTTAATGTATCTGTTGATGCGCGAAAACGGAGTGTGATGTGTTGATGCACTTTAACGGAAAGGGAGTCGGTCACCACCAGCTAACAGATCGAGCACGGGGGAATAGAAGGGAAAAGGCAAACTGCAAGCAGCTATCTACTGAGCGGACAAGAGAAAGAGAACAACAGAGCCGTGAAGCATGGCAGCACCCGACTTCGCCCGTCGCGGCCTGAATGCCTCTCTTACAACGGGATTTCCTTTGATTAAAAGTGAAGCGGTTATAAGAAGAAAAAGAGGAAACTGGATAAGCCGGCTGGACAGCAAGCCGCAAGGAACTAGATTCGAGACCGCACCTCTTAACAAGTGAGCTCCTGGATACGAGTTAGCGTGCTTTGGGTAGTGCATCCTCCCCCTATTTATAGACTCGGGGGCCTACCCAAACGGGCAGGGATAAAGTTACCGGCTGCCCGGGGTACAGGAGAACTAGGCAGAGGCAAGGGGAAGCAATTGAGCAAAAAAGGAGAAAGGAGGGAAGCCGCACGGCCTGGCGGATTCCTCTTGGCGAGCTGATGGCCTGGGTCCTGGGCCTTGACGTTGAGCAGGGCCAACGCTGGCGGAGGCCTGATTTGGAGACCCCCCCGGCTTCTCTGTTAACCAGCTGGCTTGATATGTGCGGCGACTAGAAGGCATAGGCCGCCCGGTCTCTGATGACCAGCCGGCCCGACATGAGTGGAGGCTAGAAGAACCAGGCCACCCGGTCTTGAAAGCTATGCGAACTGGTCGCGGACTCTGGGCTTAACATAATCCCCGCATATTGTTAAGTTTCTGAAAAACTTTGAAAATGTAGAACTAAGCCGGAGACAGCGACTGCCTTTAATGCATCAGCGTATATAAAATCCCTTGACCCTAGTCATTCTTCAAGATCTCTTCCAAGTCACGGGTCACTACTCGCCACTTGCGGTCAGAATTCTTCAAGCCGACGCGGTCTTTCACAAGATGGACGTCATGTCGTCGATGCTAGCCCGCGATTTGAAATCGACTGAAAAGAAGAAAAGTCGGAGCCAAAAACCGGATGACTCTGACCAACAGCCTGCGAAGAAGACTGGGAAGCCGGTTACTCCAGCGGCTTCTGGATCTGAAAAGAGGTCGACGAAGACCGCCGACAAATCTTCATAGGCCGCGACAAATCTTAATGCTGTTTCGAAGGCAACGACCAACCCGGAAGCGGTTTTGAAGGCTGCTCCAGCACAAGCCGAGGCTGTCAAATCCTTTGAGTTGACTTACTTTCCATCAGGTGAATTGCTCTTAAAAATAGGTGAGACAGAGGAGAAAAGCATTGAATCTGGCAAGCCGCGCGAATTGCCGGCCAAGGTCGACGTAGTCGTTCTGGACGACAACGAGCCGGAGAAGACGCTGGAGGCCGGCCACGCGGTCTTTGGCTGAAATGAGCAAGCAGACACAAATGGTAGCCAGTTCCTTAAAACGGCAGAAGAAAAGGAGCGATACCCTTGAGGAAAGGATGAAGAGGAAGATGCTTAAGATGCAGGCCAGAAATCAGAATATTTTCGTAAAGACCGGAGCGGCTAGGATTCAGCACAGACCGTGAGAGACAGAGGTATCCGAGAGTCCGTCTACACTAGATCCCAAACCGAACGAGCCGGAGGAGACATCCATGGCTAGCGAGACGATTAGTGGCATCCTCAAGGGAATGGAGACTTTACAGCAACCAGATAGCTTGTTAATGACCCCAGTGACTTCAGAAGAGGTTGATCGCCCTGATGTCGAAGTCACTGGGAGAAGCTTGGCGGGAAAGCTTCCACGATTTCTGAAGGAACAGAAAAATTGAGACTTCGAGAGAAGATGGAGGAGATGAAGAAGCTGATCGCTGGGAAACCGGTGGCGACCGCACTTCCTCTTATGCAAGGTAAACATGGAGAGGTTAAGCGGACTGTAAATTTCTACAAGTCGCGGTCAAGGAAGAAGGCGGCGAACACAATTTTAAATCCGCCGCCCAGCTTTTTCTTGACCACGGCTCAACTGAAAAGTCGAGCTAAGAAAGCTGAGCGGCTATGGAAAGAAAAGCTAAAGCAGATAGATACTGAACGATTCAGGCGGCCAGTGTTTAGATACCATACTGCGGCCTTTGAAGTTGATAAATACCAAACCGGCGGTCTTATCCTACCGATTTTCTTGTAACAAGGTCTCAATTATCCGACTAAACCTGACTGCAGTTTATCTGCTACAGGTGAACTGGAGACCGTGATGAAGCCGGGCGACTTTACATCCTTCTTTTCTATGCTGCCGCCACCTCCGCCAAGTGTTCGCGATGAAAGGATGGTCGAGTTCCAGAAGGAGGTCGACACATTGCAGGAGGCTGTGAGCGCGCACGCCGAAGCACTACGGAATATGGAGGAGGAATAGCTGGTTGCCCAGGAGGCCGGTGAGAAGAGGATCCAGGAGTTGCAAACCATCCTGGAGCAAGTGACCACAAGGTTGCAGTGCGCGCTCGAGCAAGAGAGCACAAGGTTGTAGTACGCTCTGGAGCAAGAGACTACAAGGTTCCAGTCCGCGCTGGAGGAAGAGACCATAAGGTTGCAGTCGGCGCTGGAGGCCGCTGAGGACAAAATAGTTGAGATGCAGGCCGCGTTGGAGCAGGAAAGGGCAGGGAAGCAGGAAATGCAAGAGCAAGTGCTGATGGCCGGACGGCTTGAGAGGGAGAGAGAAGAGATTCGCTTCCTTGAGGGGAAAGACCAAGGCCCATCAGCGGATGCTGACAGAGATCAGCGGCCTACACCAGAGACTTCTGGGAAGTTGACGGAAACAGGCCGCCCAACTTCTGGCGGGCTAGAAGCTAGGGCTCATCAAATTATCCCATTTGCTAGAGTAGAACGCGACGTCGCACGGGTTCACCGGTCTCTACATTCACTTCACAATCTGGTTAGCCAGGTGTACGCTGAGATTGTAAAGACCAGTGACCAGGTCACGCGAATAGTGCGAGAGGTACAGGAGGGCGATAAGCATGGCTGAGCGACTTGAGAGAGATAAGTTGCACGAATGATTTGAACATTGTGTTGTAATATATTTATCTTCTCGATGTTGGACAATCTGGTCTCTTGTGAACAATTGTTGTTTGTTTATTATGTTGAGAACTGTTTGCGGTTTATGTGGCCTGCATTTTATGAATACCATATATGTGCTTTGTTCTGAAATATCCAAGTACAGGAACTTAGTCGTGCGGTCTGGCGAACAGATCGCCATCTTGAAAGTATGATTTCCACGTGCTTTGCCATGAAAATATTCTAAGTGCATGAACTTGGTCGCGCGGACTGGCGAACTGAACTGCGGCTTGGGAGTATTATTTCCACATGCTCTTACCATGAAAATATTCTAAGTGCAGGAACTTGGTCACGCGGACTGGCGAACTGAACTGCGGTTTGACCGTGGTACTAATTTGTATTTCCTGCAGGTTGAGGTCGCGCGACTTGATGGCTAGCTACGGTTTGACGTTGACTATTTTACCTCCACTAGTTTTCTATAAATAGAGACGACTCCAGAGATTTCATCACAAGACAAACAGGATGCGGGCTATGTCCCATTCAATACGATCTGATAAAGCCACCGCGGTGAGGACTAATGCGGCCTTTGCATTCCACTCAGCAGATCACAAGGAATGCCAGCTTATAGAAGTCGAGCTAGATAACTTTGTGGAGAAGCATATGCAGGGGAGCCTGCTAGTCGCGTGGCTTCTGCTGCAGGACGAGAGAATCAACACCTCCAACGCAAACAAGATCGCCATCCCCATCGATCATTTTGACTGCGGCTTCCGCTTCCCGATCCTGATGGAAGCCATGGCGATCTTCGACCACTATGTCGTTATGCCCGGTCAACTGCCACCAAACTTAATAGCGTCCATCTATTGCTTTATCTGATACCTGAGGTCGGAGAGAGTCTGATTCTCCATGAAGCTCTTCCGCAAATGCTTCTCGGTGCGGTCTATCCCGGACTCCGGGACTAGAATCTTCTGGGGGAACCTATACTTCAGCAGCAGGGGTTATAAGGTCGTCAACTTGGCGAACAAAATCCCGAACTGGTCGGAGAGGTTCTCATCTTTGAGGGTAATATGAGACTACTGCCGGTCAAACCTGCAAATCTGGGACGAGGCCACCTTCGGCAGCAGTGGCATGGACGGCATGGATAAGGAGATGCACAACTTCTTCAAGGGCAAACGACTTGATGTGAATCATTACATCCCGCTGCTGCCGTCCTTAGAAGGAATCGAGGCGGAGGACAATAAGTTTCAAACCGGCAAAACTGATTTGTTAACCACACGGTTTATGAACTGACTTTTCACTTTGTCTTTGCAGCTGCTGTGGCGGTCCAGCTAAACAAGTCGCAGATGCCTGGAGGCTTAACGCTCACACAAAGAGAGAAGCATGCCAGGAGGGCCAAGCCACAGCAGATTGATGAGGAAGAGGAGTAGGCCTCCTCCGACGAGTTCACGCTTCAAGGAATGGGCAGCAGCCTGAAGGATGTTGAAAGCTAGGGGTTAGATCTGAAATACTCTAGAGGGGGGATAGAATATTTAGGGTTTATAAAATTTTTCTAACTAATTCAATCTAGTTCTAGTGCTGTAGGAATTAAGTTAAAAACACAAACATAGCAACCTAGTTATCACAGCCACAGCAAGAACAAAAGAAAAAGAGCAACATAGACAACACAAGAATTTTATAGTGGTTCCCCTAAACTTGGGTACATCCACTCTTCTACCACCCTTGTAGGAATCCACTCAATTTTTTGATCAGGTAACTGCCACCAATGAGCTTTTGATCAGGTGCTCGAAAACCAAACCTCAAGTCTTTTGATCAGGTGACTTGTAACCAGGAATAACTTTTGAAGGGAGTTAAGAACCCTTTATACAGTGGGGGTGAGAGAGTGATTTTATCTTCTCTTTCTCAGATACAACTGAGAAGAATTTAGTGGAAAATGATATTAGCAAAGGCTCCCACTGAGATATAGAATGGTTCAGGAAGTTGAAGCCTTGTTGTAGGGTTATATGTCTTCAGCTTTTGCTTTGAACAGATGAACTCAAGGAACTTCTTGACAGAATGAAAGTTTGTTGTCCTTTGAAGAATCCTGAATGAAGACAGAAGAAGACTGTTGATTTGAATGGTTGTTCTTCATCTTCTTCAGCTTGATGTTCTTTCTCTGGTCTAGGGCTAGGGTTTCTTATTTCTTGACAGTGTTGTTGCCTAGTGAGCTCTATATACTGTATATTCTCTGTGTGTTGTTGAGTGAGATGAAGATCCTTATTCCCTGTATTTTTCTAACTTCTGCTAGAGAGCTCTATTCTGGAAGAGAAAGAAAATCGCTTTTATATTTTCCACATAAATTTCGCTTTTGAAATTTGAATTCCTTTCTGCATTGAATTCTTACGGCTTAGAGAATATTTGCATTGATTGGGTTCCCCAACTTTCCCATGGAAAAATGGCAAGCAATAATCCTGATGAAGACCGTAATCAATGCTTGCTTCTAACAGTAATATTCAGAGAATATTTATGCATTGATTACTCAGGAATTATTGCAATAGAAAAAGGACTGAGGGAGGGAAATTTTTAAGTCTGGAACTTTACAGAATTCGTTGTGCAAAATTCGTCGATCTGTGTCCAGAGTTCGTCGAGCAGAGAAGTCAAGTTCGTCGACCAGATAACCTTTGTTCGTCGAGTTGAGATACAAGATCGTCGACCTAAGAACTGACAACTGCTTTCTCTGGAACCTTTCAATTCTGTGCATCAAGTTCGTCGAGCTGAGAATATGACTTCATCGACCTAATAATAGAATTCCATTTTTCTTGGACTTTAGAATGTTGAAGTAATGTGTCCAGAAATCATCGACCTTAGAACTAGGTTCGTCGACCTGAGAACCAATTTCGTCGAGCTGAGAACTTCTAACTGCTACTTGATAAACCTTGCCAAGACTGTGGTCTAAGTTCATCGAGCTGAGAAGGTGAATTTGTCGACTGGAGTGTGATTCTGGACTTAGATTACTTAGTTGTTTCTGGTCTTACAGTGTTGAAGTGGATGATCTAGAAATCGTCAAACTAAGATACAAATTCGTCGAGCTGATATTCTAACTTCGTCGACTGGAGTGTGAAGCTGGACTTCAAATACTTAGATGTTTCTGCAATAAGATGTTGAAGTAGAATATACAGAGATCGTCGACCTGAGAAATAAGTTTGTCGACCTGAGAACTAAGTTCGTCGACTAAAGTTATGCGTGAAGAATTCTGGACTTAGTGTTCAAGTATACTCTGGAATTCGTAGACCTGAGATTCAAGTTCGTCGAGCTCAGCTCAGAGAATTATCTCTGATTTCGTCGAGCTGAGCATGACTTTCGTCGACCTGAGTTCGACGAACGTCGAACTCATTTTCTGAGTGAGATTTCTCTAAGTCTTCAGTCTTCTGCAGTCTGTTGATGGTTGATCCATGTGGTGTTGACACTAAGGACATAGCCTAGACTCTAGGACACAATTATGACCCTGGCTATACATGTTGGGTCAGACATCCTAATTTAGTGAACCTAGCCCAAATCCAACTATGGGTCCAACAATCTCCACCTATTTGGGTAAGGTCACTAATTACAGACTCATATTAATAACAAAGCAATAAAACATATATCTGGCATGAAAATTTTAAATGTGCAACAGATATATATACACAGAGCTTTATATCAAAATATAAATAGACAGTTTTTAAGTAATCAAAAGACTTAAACTGTTCAAAGTTCATTTCTTCTTCTTCTTCTCCTTGTGCTTCACCTCTTTGGCTTTGTCTCCAGATTGTGTAAATATAATTTCCCTGTTAGGATCTGCAGCTTGAGCCTTGGTCATTATCATGTCAGCAGCCCCAATGATATTAAGAGATGTAGCCCTGGGCACTACTGCTTCTGGATGCAGTTTCATATAATCATCAACATTAAAAAAACTTGTTAGCCTTAGCAAACCTGTTTAGTTCTTCCTTTCTGTACTTCGACATTGTAGATTATTGAGAGGTATCCTTCCCTTCAGCTTTAACTTTGTTAATCATGGAAAGGCCAACCAGTTCCTGGAACCTGGACATCCTAGCTTTTGTTACTGTCTCTGGATCCTCAAATGGTACAGGTGGGGAAGCAGGTCTTTTGGGGCTTTCAGCCTTTTGATGTTCAGGGAATTTTTGCTGTTGTTGTTGATTTCTGCCTGAAGAATAATGCCTTTGTTGGCTGCTTCCTGAAGATGAGGACCTACCCTGCTGTTTTTGATAAGTTTGAAACTGGGTAGTCCTTTGAGTTGATGAACTTGAAGCACCAGCAGCTAGAGGAGGAGGAGGAGGAGGGTCCTTTATGAATCTCTGTGGAGGGGGAGAATATCTTCTGCTTCTCTTCCTTTCTTTCTGTTCATTCTCGGACATCCACATCCATGCTAGCATGCCCTTATAAGGTGTGATCTTTTGAAGTATATAGTATGGTGTGTCATTTGATGGATTTAATTTTGGTGCAGGAGGTGGAGGAGCTTTCCTCCTCTTAAACACTTTCTTTTTCTTTGGCTCATCTTCATCATCATCATCATCATCCTCATCATCAGAATCTTGAGGAGCATCATATAAGGCATCAATGGCCTTTAGTACAGATTTTTCAATTGGATTTTCAGCCTGAGTAGGAGCTGGAGGAGGAGCTGGAACTAGAGTTGGAGCAGGAGCTGGAGAACTGTACACTTCAGTGCTTTCAGCAACTGACTTATTTTTCTCTTATATATCTGCCATGATCAGTGCATTAAGATCAGGCATAGGTGAATCATCCATCACAAAAACTGAAGCAGAAATATATGTTGGAGGGGATGAAGTAATGGGTGAAACAGCTTTGGGTGGAGATGGACTGACATGAACCACTATAGCTGGAACCTCTGTGGTTGGAACCTCTGTTGTAACAAAACTAGACTTTTGTTGCTCGGCAACTTTAGGGCTTATGGGAGAGGTGTAAGGAACTATATCCATGGATGGCTTAGTGCTGTCTGCTGGAAGGTTATTAAAATAGGCTGTATCAAAACTTCTCTATAAATTTAAAAGATCAATTGTGGGATGTATAATAAAATCATCAGCATGTATTATTTCCTTTATTGCTGTATCATCTATAGTATCTATGTCCATATCTGTTTCAATAAAATAAATGAAATCTATTAAATCTTTATCAGCATCTGCTGCTGCTGCTATTATTGCTGCTTCATAAGCATCTGCTACTACTACTGCTGTTGTTACTTCTGCTGCTATTTCTAGTGCGGCTTCTTTATTGAGTATCTTCCCCTGCCTGGTTTCAGTGTATACTAGAGCCATACCCCTAACAGAAGAGGGAGGAGCAGAAAGAGCAGATATTTGGGCAGCTAGGGAGGAAATGGTAGATGCAAGAGGTGAAATGGCCTCTACTATGATGGTTTTAAGAAGGGGAGTGAGAAGTGCAATGAGGGGTGGTATGATGGAGCGATCCAAGAGTGGAGCTACAGAGGGTGGTGTAGAAGGTGTAGCATTGGAGACAATGGTAGGAATGGAGGAGGACAGTGGAGGTGGAGGTGGATGTGGTGCAGCTTGCATGAGTTCATCCTGAGGAGTAGAGTTAGTGAGGGAGGGTGAAGGCAGATTGAAGAATGGGATGTTGTCTAAATGGGGGGGGGGGGTAAGGGATATGAGGGTGGTGAGGGAATGTGTGTCTCAAGGGGGCGATTGAGGTGGGATTGGTTATGGTGATTGAGAAGGAGAGGGTTGATGGTATTCCTGAATGGGAGAGGAGGGAATGTCAGTGATATTGATTTGTGGAGAGGTTGCAGGAGATGAAGCTGGAGTAGGAATATGAATTGGTTTTTGTGGTTGTTGAAGAGAAGGAAGTGGGGAAGAGGGTTATTGTAGCATCTGATGTTGAGGTGGGATGGCTGGAAGTGAGGGAGGTGGAGGAGGGATCTCTTCAGTAGGGGGGAAGTGGCTGGAGCAGCCCTAGTACTCTCAGAAAGCCTGGTGGAGGAGGAAGAAGCCTTGGAGGGCTTGGTGATTGTCCTCTCCCACCTGCCAAAGAGAGCACAGGTGAGCCTCTTAGAGGCATTTAAGAATATGGTCTGGGAGACCAGGGATTCAGCAACCTTTTCCTTCAGGAACATCCCTAATACTCTTCCAAAACACACCTCTTTCTTTGTATTCTTTTTCTTAATCAGATCAAACATGATCTGAGCCCAATTTACCTTCTTCTTGTTGACCACATCACATATAACC
This sequence comes from Platanthera guangdongensis, assembly GCA_039583875.1. Lineage (NCBI taxonomy): Eukaryota > Viridiplantae > Streptophyta > Magnoliopsida > Asparagales > Orchidaceae > Platanthera > Platanthera guangdongensis. The sequence continues at coordinate 41,561,050 of CM077156.1, read as the reverse complement.
AGGAATTGGTGCCTGGTTATGTAGTCATGTGCAGTGTGCTTCCCCAACAACACTTTGCCTACAATGTCTGCTAGAAATTTGAAGTAAGCAGACAAGTGTTTCTTCAGCAATTTATTTAGGGTTTCTCTAGAGTAACCCATCATACCCAGCATCACATCATATTCTTCAGTGTCAATTTCCAATTCTTCTTCACCATTACTTAACCCAAAAATTTCTGTTAAAACGGCGGGGGTGAGGGAAATAGCATTACCCGCTATAGTTCCAGTCATGGTGTTGTTATCTGTTGTGGAGGAGGTATAGACCCACTCCCTAATTTATATGGTGGCGATCTTGATCCTGGTGGATAGCAGACTCTTCAACTGCTGTTCTTCAAGCAGTTCCAGGATTTCTAGGAATTTTGGGTCGGAATGTTGAAAGGAATCGAAATCGACATCAAAGACGGTGTGGAATTTCATTCCCGCTAGATTTCCTGCTGGAATCGCCATTAGAGTACCTACAAGAGAAAAATAGCGATCAAGTGCAAAGGACCTGAAAGCGCGGGATGGAGGTCGAAAAAACATAGATATAAGGTTTTCCAGAATATGAATCGACAAACTCTGTTCCACGAAAAATAAAATAATTCTTCGATCTGACGTCGATGAAATAATTTATAGTTAAATAATTCATCGAGCTCAGTCTGAAGATTTGAAGAAATTTCGTGGAGCTCCGTTCGACGAAAGTTTTCTGAAGTAGATTCGTCGAACTCCGTTCTACGAAAATAACTTCACTCACTAAGAGTTCGTCGATCTCTATTCGACGAATATCTCGAGAACTTTCCCCAGTTCATCGAGCTCCGTTCGACGAACTTTGGCAAATTTGTCGAGTGCAGACAGAAATTAAACTAAGGCTTCTCCATTGATAATTCCAAGCTGATTTATAAAGAACAAGTGATTTCTTTCATCCAAGTGTTTGGTGAAAATATCAGCTCTTTGTAAATCAGTGTAGATATAGACAAGTTTAGTTTTGTTTTTGTCTACACACTCTGTAATGAAATGATGTCTAATGTCTATATGCTTAGTCCTACTGTGATGGACTGGATTCTGTGTTATGGCTATATCACTTGTATTATCACATAAGAGAGTTGAATTATTTAAGTTGAAGCCATAGTGTAGGAGTTGGTTTTGAATCCACAACATCTGGGAACAACAACTTCCAGCAGCAATGTATTCTGCTTCGGCAGTTGATCTGGACACAGATGACTGCTTCTTATAAAACCAAGAGACTAATCCCATACCAAGGAACTGGAAGGTTCCTGAGGTACTTTTTCTATCCACCCTGCATCCAGTAAAGTCGCCATCTGAGTATCCAGTTAACTCAAATTCTGACTCAGTAGGATACCATAGGCCTAGACAGGGACAACTCTTTATATATCTCAAAAGACTTTTTAGAAAAATTAGGTATGATCTTTAGGGTTCACTTGGAACCTAGCATAAAGGAATGTGGCAAACATGATATCAGATCTGCTAGCTGTAAGATATAATAGGGACCCAACAATGCCCCTATATAACTTTTGGTCAACAGGTTTCCCATATGGATCAGAATCTATTACAACATTAGTAGCCATAGGTGTTTTCTTTGCTGAGGCATCAGCCATCCCAAACTTCTTAAGAAGCTCTTTAGCATACTTAGCTTGGGAGATGAAGATGTCATTAGGAAGCTGCTTCACTTGGAGACCAAGGAAGTAGGAGAGCTCACCCATGCTACTCATCTCAAACTTAGAATGCATAAGGTCAGAAAACCTCTTGCATAGTTTAGAGTCAGTAGATCCAAATATGATGTCATCCACATAGATTTGTACTAACAAGATTTTATCCTTGTGGTGTCTAGTGAATAGTGTTTTATCTACTATGCCTCTAGTGAAATCATGCTCTATCAGAAAGCTAGCTAAGGCCTCATACCAATCTCTTAGAGCTTGCTTTAGACCATAGAGGGCTTTATGCAATTTAAATACATGATAAGGATGGGTTGGAGAAATGAAACCTGGAGGTTGTTCAACATAGACTTCTTCTTTCAGTACTCCATTCAGAAAAGCACTCTTGACATCCATCTGATATACCTTGAACTTCTTGTAGGCATCACAGGCAAGAAAGATTCGGATTGCCTCTAACCTTGTAACTGGTGCAAAGGTCTGATCATAGTCTATACCTTCCTCTTGCCTATATCCTTGAGGAACATGCCAAGCCTTGTTCCTCACAATTGCACCTTGGGCATCTAGTTTTTCTATATACCCATTTAGTTCAAATGATTGGGTAGTCTTTGGGTCTTGGAACCAAATCCCAAACTCTATAACTCTCAAACTGGTTGAGTTCCTCTTGCATTGCAATGATCCATTGGGGATCTTGCTCAACATCTGTTATGGATTGAGGTTCAACTTGAGAGAGAAAACAGGAATGCCTCAAGTCCTGGTTGAGTTGATGCCTTGTCTGTACACCCACTATTATATCTCCAATCATATGAGATCTAGGGTGATCCCTTAGTGTGACAAGATCAGTGGGTGGAGTTGGTTTAGCAACAGGATTTTGATTTAATTCCTCTTGTTCAATTATGTTTGATGTTGGATGAAGTTCAGTCACTTCAGTACTTTCTTCTTCACTGTCTTCATCAACTTGTGGAGAAGGATGTGTTGGAGCCTCTTGGGTTAGGTTTAGTCCATCCAATTTCTCATACAAGTGAGGCACCTGCAAAGGATTACTGGTAGAAATTTCTTTCTCCTTGTAAAACATGTTAGTTTCATCAAAGGTAGCATGTATAGATTCCTCAATTTTTAAAGTTGATTTATTGAACACCCTATAAACTTTGCTTACTTGGGAATATTCTAGAAAAATTCCCTCTTCCGCCTTAGCTTCAAACTTTATAATGTATTTCATGTTGTTATTATGTATATAGCATATGCAAATAAATACTTTAAAATAAGTGATTTTAGATTTCTTCCATTTAAGTAATTCATAGGGAATCCTATTCTTTAGTTTATGTATCAAGCTTTTATTCAGTACATAATTTGTTGTGCTTACAGCCTCTGCACAAAAGGATAGGGGCATGTAAGCATCTGCAAGTAATGTGTCTGCAGCTTCAATTAGTGTCCTATTTTTCCTTTCAGCTACCCCATTTTGTTGGGGAGTTCTAAGAGCTGAGAAGCAGTGCCCGATACTTTCCTTCTCACAGAACTCATGCATAAGAAGAGACTCAAACTTTGTACCATGATCACTTCTAATCAGTACAACATGCGTAGACTACTCAATCTATATGGTGCTGAGAAAATCTGTAAGAACTTTAAAGGTATCTGACTTAGATCTCAGAAAGAACACCCAAGTAAACCTTGAGAAGTCATATACAATAACTAAAGTGTAGGATTTCCCTCCTAGGCTTTGTATAGCAAAGGGTCCAAAGAGATCCATGTGCAGCAAATACAAAATCCTAGGTGAATCACTTTTATTAACTGACTTAAAGCTAGATTTAGTTTGCTTGCCTAGTTGACAAGCCCTACAAAGGCCTTCTTTCTTGGAGGGACCAGAAGGTAAACCTCTTACAAGACTGTCTTTAGATAGCCTAACAATATTTTTCTTGTTAACATGTCCTAGCATTTTATGCCATAATTCATTTTGATTGCAAACTATATTATGCAAACAAATGTCTGAATTGGCAGAATAGAAATCAACTAAATAAATGTTTCCTTATCTATTTCCAATTAAAACATTTTGTTTCTCTTTATTTGAAATAATACAAGTTTTTGAGTTGAAATGTACCTAATAACCTTCATCACATAATTGGCTTATTGAGATGAGGTTATGCTTGAGTCCTTTTACATAAGTCACCTTCTTGAATGTGACTGCTCCAATCCTTACTTCTCCATAGTCTTCAGACTGCCCACACTTTGAATCACCAAAGATGACCTTTGGTCCCAGCTTGAACTTATAGTTGATTAGGTTGTCCTTGCTGCCAGTTATATGTTTGGAGCATCCACTGTCCAGGTACTATGTTTGATTAATCACTGGACAGCCTTTTTCCTGCAATAAAAATAATTAGTTGTTCTTGACCCAGGTTACCTTGGGACCTTTGTTGTGCTGATAAGAAAAGCTAGATATCACAGAGATTTCAAGTTGTGTTTTATATCCTAAGGGGTGATATCTTCTAGGTGGTATTATCCAATCAGCAAGAGGGTTAAATGGTTTCTTAGTTTGAATTAAGTTGGTGTTATAATTATTGTTTTTGTTAAGTCTGACTGGGTTCAACAAATTGTTGTGAGTTCGTCGACCATAGTTCGACGAAATGGGATGAGATCGTCGATCTCTGCTCAGAGAATGACCATAGTCATTTTTTGTGCCTCAAGTTCGTCGATCTCTGCTCGAGGAACCATAAACAGTTCGTCGATCATAGTAAGACAAACCATACACAGTTCTTCGATCGCAGTAAGACGAATGATTATTATATAAATTTGCGTTCAGCATTCGTCGACTTGAGTTCGACGAACTGGCCACATTTCGTCGATCTGAGTTCGACAAAATCTGCTGAACTTTATTTTTTCTTGTTTTCTGGTTTCGGTTATTTTGACCTTTTAAGTTGGGCATTTCTTCTATGGTTGTTATTTATATGCCCTTAACAGAAAAAAATTTTATGGGGGTTGTTAAAATATTCTTCTTAAGAATGGGGGGTAAACTTGATGAAGCACCCTAGCCAAGCATGCCATTTAGTCTGGCATTGACTGTGCTTATAATGTCCATCAACTTAAGCCTTCACCCATTGAGAGATTCCTCAAGTTATTTGGACTCACATAACTCAGTTTTTAATATAATAATTTTTTCATTAGCTAGTGTAAGTTCATCTTTTAGCTTGATGTTTTCAGATTTCAGCATCTCTTGATTAGCTAGTTTTTCCCTAAGTACTTTGATTTCTTTTTCAGAATTTATTAAATCAATGCACATGGTTTTAAATTCAATTTTAAAAGCATCAGAAGTATAGTCAAAGGATAAGAGTACCTGATCAACTTCTGTTTCTGAAGCTTCTTCATTGTCAGATCCTTCTTCATCTAGTTGACTCCTAGTGGCATCAATTGCCATAAGGCATACTTCCTTGGCCCTTGCCTCTTCTTCTTCTTCATTGGAGCTGGAGGATGTGGATTCATCCTCAGTTTCACACAAGTTTTCAGCTACAAAGCCTTTCTCCTTCTTCTTGTATTTGTTGGAGGAAGGCATGCTGCTCTGCTGTCTTCTAGAGTCCTTCTCTCTTCTCTTTTCCTTCTTTTGATTTTCTGGACACTCTAAGATTAAGTGTCTAGGTTTCTTGCTTCCAAAGCAAACCACTTCTTTAGTGGGGGTTTTGTCATACCTTAGCTTATCATCCTGCCTGGATGAATTTCTTCTGAAGTCCTTCCTTTCCATTTTATAGAATCTCTTGGCAAACAGAGACATCAACTCTTCATTCACAGTGGAGGCTTCAGTTTCTTCAACAGCTTTGAAAGCTATGCTGTGCTCTTTCCTTGCTGGTGGAGGTATTCTCTGCTCAGCTGCTTCTCTAGATTTGATCAGCTGCTCATAAGACTTGAGCTTTCTTAAAAGAGATTCTGTGGAAATCTCATTTAGACTTCTGGCCTCCTTGATAGGCCAGATCCTTGAATCCCATGAGCTTGGGAAGCACATGAGGATTTTGTCATTCACCTCAGTGAGGGTGATGTCCTTGTCCAAGGTCTTTAGCTCAGTGATGATTGAGCTTAGCCTATTGTACATATCTGCAACTGATTCAGTTTCCTCCTTCTTGAAATTCTCATATTGTGATATGAGGTTGGATCTTCTATCCTTTCTTTCATCAGCAGATTCAGCCACCATTTGATTTAGAGAATCCCAGATGACCTTGGCTGATGTACATTCAGCCACTTTCTGAAAACTGTCATCTGAGATTGTTTGGGCCAGAATATTCATGGCCTTGGCATCAACAACCTTTGCTTTCTTCTGGGCTTCAGTCCACTCAGGTGGTGGAACTGCATTTGTGATTGGAGCTGCTGTAGATGTAGAGGCAGTGGTTTGAGGAGGACCTGTTAAGATGGAATTGTAGATATCCTCATCAATAGAGTTCATATATAACTTAATTCTTGCCTTCCAGATGGCAAACCTATTTATATTGCATACTGGACGTCTGGTGCTTGCATAGTCCTTGTTCTGTGTCATGCTGTGAATATAAATCTTACAAAAATAAATAAAAGGCAGATCTAACTCAGGATCTTTGGTTCAATGGCTAGCTTGTACAACCAAAGGAACATTGCTCTGATATCAATTGAAAGCTATGGGTTAGATCTGAAATTCTCTAGATGGGGGGGGGGGTGAATAGAATATTTAGGGTTTATAAAATTTTTCTAACTAATTCAATCTAGTTCTAGTGCTGCAGGAATTAAATAAAAAACACAAACACAGCAACTCAGTTTTCATAGCCACAACAAGAACAAAAGAAAACGAGCAACACAGACAACACAAGAATTTTATAGTGGTTCTCCTAAACTTGGGTACATCCACTCTTCTACCACCCTGGTAGAAATCCACTCAGGTTTTTGATCAGGTGACTGTCACCAATGAGCTTTTGATCAGGTGCTCAAAAATCAAACCTCAAGTCTTTTGATCAGGTGACTTGAAACCAGGAATAACTTTTGAAGGGAGTTAAGAACCCTTTATACAGTGGGGGTGAGGGAGTGATTTTGTCTTCTCTTTCTCAGATACAACTGAGAAGACTTTAGTGGGAAAATGATATTAGCAAAGTCTCCCCCTGAGATATAGAATGGTTCAGGAAGTTGAAGCCTTGCTGTAGGGTAATAGGTCTTCAGCTTTTGCTTTGACCAGATGAACTCCAGGGACTTCTTGACAGATTGAAAGTTTGTTGTCCTTGAAGAATCCTGAATGAAGACAGAAGAAGACTCTTGATTTGAATGGTTGTTCTTCTTCTCCTTCAGCTTGATGTTCTTTACTTGGTCTAGGGCTAGGGTTTCTTGTTTCTTAACAGTGTTGTTGCCCAGTGAGCTCTGTATGTTGTATATTCTCTATGTGCTATTGAGAGAGATGAAGATCCTTATTCCTTGTATTTTTCTGACTTTTGCTAGAGAGCTCTATTCTAGAAGAGAAAGAAAATCCCTTTTATATTTTCCAAATAAATTTCCCTTTTGAAATTTGAATTCCTTTCTGCATTGAATTCTGACGGCCTGGAGAATATTGGTATTGATTGGTTTCCCTAACTGTCCCATGGAAAAACGACAATCAATAATATGAAGACTGTAATCAATGTTTGCTTCTAACGGTAATATTCAGAGAATATTTATGCATTGATTACTCAGGAATTATTGCAATAAAAAAAGGACAGAGGGAGGGAAATTTCTAAGTCTGGAACTTTACAGAATTCGTTGAGCAGAATTCGTCGATCTTTGTCCAGGTTCGTCGAGCAGAGAAGTCAAGTTCGTCGACCAGATAACTTTTATTCATCGAGCTGAGATACAAGATCGTCGACCTAAGAACTGGCAACTGCTTTCTCTGGAACCTTTCAATTATGTGCATTAAGTTCGTCGAGCTGAGAATATGACTTCATCGACCTAATAACAGAATTCCATTTTTCTTGGACTTAAGAATGTTGAAGTAATGTGTCCAAAAATTATCGACCTTAGAACTGGGTTCGTCGACCTGAGAACTAGTTTTGTTGAGTTGTGAACTTCTAACTGCCACTTGATAAACCTTGTCAAGACTGTCGTCTAAGTTCATCGAGCTGAGAAGGTGAGTTCGTCGACTGGAGTGTGATTCTAGACTTAGAATACTTAGTTGTTTCTGGTCTTATAGTGTTGAAGTGGATGATCCAGAAATCGTCGAACTAAGATCCAAATTCGTCGAGCTGATATTCTAACTTCGTAGACTAGAGTGTGAAGCTGGACTTCAAATACTTAGATGTTTCTGGAATAAGATGTTGAAGTAGAATATCCAGAGATCGTCGACCTGAGAACTAAGTTCGTCGACTGGAGTTAAGTGTGAAGAATTCTGGACTTGGTGTTGAAGTATACTCTGGAATTCGTTGACCTGAGATTGAAGTTCGTCGAGCTCAGCTCAGAGAATTATCTCTGTTTTCGTCGAGCTTAGCACGACTTTTGTCGACCTGAGTTCGACGAACGTCGAACTCATTTTATGAGTGAGATTTCTCTAAGTCTTGAGTCTTCTGCACTCTGTTGATGGATGGTCCATGTGGTGTTGACTCTAAGGACATAGCCTAGACTCTAGGACACAATCATGACCCTGGCTATACATGTTATGTCAGACATCCTAATTTAGTGAACCTTGCCCAAATCCAACTAGGGATCCAACAGACATCCGCGGCAACCCGACTATGATGTGGAGTCCGGACGACGAGTCTGTGAAGGTCTCCACCACACTACCCTACTGGGGGAGGGAAAAAGTATGCCGCCACGCAACCATTGTTGTCTTCCCACTGTACGACAAGCGCAACTTAAAGGCACTGCGCAGAGTTCTTGAAGACGACCTGCCGCGGTTAGCCGCGCAGGTCAGGGCAAGGAGCTTTGTAACAAGCCACTTCATGGGGATTGCCTACAAGAAGCTAATAAAAGACAAAAGAGGCCTAGTGAGGCAGTTAGAGGAGAAAGAAGAAGAAAACAAACGATTGAAGGAAAGGGAAGCGATAAGTCATCACCTGATACTCGTGCGGTTACAAATATGAAACCGCGCGGTTTAACCTTTCACTTCTTTTACAGGCGATGCACGACCTGACCAACTCGACCTTCCAAGATAATGTCTTCCCGCAGGTCGTCTAGGGGATCGATGGAGCGCTTAACCGCCTCCGCGACCTTGGCGGCTTAGCGGCCGGTTTCACCGACTTTACCTGTGCCGACATATACCCCACCTTGAAAAAGAAGGTGATCGCTGTCTACCGTGCAATCAAAGGCAAGGCCAAGGTCGGTGACGATGACTCGTATTTTTAAATCTTCTGGGAACCGGCGATATGATTTTGTAAACCGCGCGGTTAGTATTTTGTAACCTTTTTTGAAATAGAAATGAAAGAAAACTTTTACCTTTGATGTGGCTTGTTTTATTTTTCATTTTCCTTACTTGCATAAATTTTCGCGGTCTCAGTGTAACTTTTAATTTAATAGATAATTAATATGAAAACCGGTATGAGGCCATACTGCGACTTTAATGAAATTATCCGCAAGAGGGAGAGAGAAATTCCCGCGGCTTATTTGAGAATACACATTGACAATAAACCACGCGGCTAACAGTTTAACCGCCAAAAATCTTAAAGAAGAAATAGAGTAATCTGCCTGGAAGAGAGAAATTCTCGCAACTTATTTGAAAATAAACAATGACCAATAAACTGCGCGGCTAAGAACTTTAGCCGCCGAAAAGCCTTAACAATTAAATATATGTTTGCTGCTAGGGCGAACTCTGATGCAGATCGCGCTTTTAATGCAAGAGACTTAAGGATAGAGACAAATAATCTACGGCTTCTGATATGATCATGCAAGCAGGTAGTCAAAGATACTTAAGCATGCTTAGCCGGCGAATAAGTCGCCTGATAGTAGAGACCAAACCCATACTAATTTTGCGGTGGCAAGTCGTAGGTTTACTAGTATAATTGATACCATAAGCCAGCGGACTAAGGCCAAGAATTAACTGCCAGAAATAGGTCGGCCGACTTCTTGAGTATATAAATAATAAACCGATAAGTAGGCATATAGAAGCCGAATGAGATAAACCGACATATGTAACCGTGTGGTCTGCAACTGAGAATTCTAAAATAATCTTTCGATCTGAGAAAGATGAGCTATAGACTTAAGCGACCAAGCGGGCATGTGCGCGCGAAGACCATTACTTTCCTCACAGGGTCGCGAAAACTGTAAACCACATTACCCAAGTAGGCTTCGCAGACTGAATAAATCAAGCTCTGCGGACTAGCTGAAAAACATAGTAAAGTCCAACTGAATTGAAAACCGAATGCTTGTGGACTTAGCGGACACTAATGTTGAGTCTGCACCAGTCTGCCGAAAGAAATGATTCATAACTAATGTGACCAAGCGGGCAGGTGCATATAGCATTGCTTTCCTCACAGGGTCTCAGAAGTTGTGCAATCAACCCACTTCAGACTTTGGTGACGAAGCGGGCAGATGCATGTGTCATTGCTTTCCACGCAAGGTCACAAAAGCTGAGAGATCAACCTGATGAAAGCTGGCACCTTTGCTTGAAATTTCTGCAAGAGTTGCAGACTTAGATGACCATGCGGGCAGGTGCATGTGGCATTGCTTTCCACGCAAGGTCATAAAAGCTGCCCACTCAATAAAAGGGCAAGGATTCACTGCCCTCTTCCCTAGAGTACATCCCAAGTTGATCTTTCAGGCAGGTGCGTATGGTATTGCTTTCCTATGAGATCAACCCAGCTGTGGGTCTCCTGCAGGCACTGCTTGAGGGTTCCAAAGAGTATTCGAGGGTCACAAACTAAGATGATCTGTGGGCAGGTGCGTATAGCATTGCTTTTCACACGCGATCATCAAAGTGACAACGATATCCCTTAAATGGCATGGTAGAGCTTAACACACACCATGTCCCTCCATGATGCAGAGGTGGGGTCAGGTACTAGCCGGGATCCGAAATTCAGTATCCTGCCGCATTAGAACCTGCAAGCTCCCACTACACGGTGCGTAATCTCCCCGTAACACGTGGTCTTTGTGGTGTTACGCTAATGACAACGGTTCTAAGGGAGGTTTCCACTGAACCCGGCGATGTCTCTTGGAGTCAGTTATCCCTATTTCTCAAGCTGTTAAGAAAAAGGAACGCTTGAAAAAGTGTTAGTAAGAGGCTTTGAGATTTGAAATAAAAACATATTTAATAAAGAAACTTTAGGAAATGAGTTGGTAATAAAAACAAACTAACGCATTTGCATTTGTCTTCAAGATTGAAGATGAGGCCTTTTGGGCCTATCTATTCCAAGCCGGGGAGGATGTCCAGCATGCCTTTGCCTTTTTAGGCTCCTGAGTGAGACAAAAAAATCGTTTGGATGGCGTCACCAAATTTTCCCTGCTTCATCATTCTCTCCACTAGTTGTTTAAGAGCTTTACAATCTTCTGTCAAATGACCCTTTCCTTTATGATACTCACAATATTGATCAGAGTCCCTGTATTTCTGGTCTAGAGGTTGAAAGGATTCCTTGGAATTTGCTTTGTTCTTCATGATATAGTCAAAATTGCCTCTTCCAGCACGAGAGTACTGATTAGTGAGACTGATTAGCTCCTGATATGTTTTTTCCTTTCTAAGGGTAGCTTCGAACTTGAATGGTCCTTCCTTTACTCCATCAATTAGAGCAATTTTATACAATACTGGATATGGTCCCCAAACTTCAAGAACCTCCTTATGAAATCGTCCGATGAAATGAGAGAGAGTCTCCTTCTCACGTTGTTTGACTTGGAATAAAGCTGAAACATGCTTTTTACTTTTCGCAGAAGCAGAAGTTTCTTGTATTGTCTTCATTGATTAGCAGGGTAAGCGATGAACCGGGGATTGGGTTTCACAGCCCGCAAGGGGCTGCGGACTGCACAGGCGAGTCGGATGTCGGGCAGTTTTGCTGGTAGACTTACGGATAGGCCTGCGGATTGGCTTGTGCTCCACCTTGCGTACAAGCAAGCGGTTTAATAGGCGGACTATCCACTGTTGGTGCCGAGTTGACAGAGGAGATCAGCGCTGGTGCAGAATGCTCGTCTAGTCTCTTAACAATAACTCCTAAGAGATCGTAAATCGCTGCGAACTGCAAACAGATAACCTGAGAAATTTTGTCATTTTCTTGAGCTAACCGTACGACTGCTTCCCAAAGGGGATCCTTACTGGGTTGAATGTCAGGTTGATCTGAAGGTCGCGTGTTAACTGTTGATGCACGAAAATGCAAAGGGAGTCGGGCACCACCAGCTAATGGTTTAAGCACGGGGGAATAGAAGGGAAAAGGCAAAATGCAAGCAGCTATCTACTGATGGGACGAGAGAAAGAGAACAGCAGAGCCGTGAACCACGGCAACACCCGACTTCGCCCGTCGCGGCCTGAATGCCTCTCTTGCGATGGGCTTTTCTTTGATTAAGGCTCTGTTTGGGACAGCTCTGGCGGATTGAAAAGCTGCTGTCCGGATAGAGTTGTTTTAAAATAGATCTTTGGGGAGCAGTTTTGAAAAGTTGGAGAGTGTTTGGGTGTTCTGTGCAGAAGTGCGCTTTGAAAAGTGATTTTCTATTTTTAGCTGTTTGGAGAAACAACTTTTGGAAGCTGTTTTTTTTAAAACTAAAATATATAAATATATAAAAATAACTGATAACATGCATCTTGTACATAGTTCTAGAAAAAAGAAAAAAAGGTCTTCCAACATCCGGTGACTGCTCCAGCAGCATCACACATATCGCTTTCAATATCATCCTCTGCCGTAGTGTCTTCATCCTCAAAGCTCAGCCCTTTTGCTCTATTATACCCCCCCCCCCTCCCCCCCTCCCCCCCGCCTCCACCATCGTCATTACCACGACATGTCATCCCTAAATAGCAATTACTAGTCCAAATCATCAAACACAAGAATTTTCAAGACTTTGCCAAGTAATCTTCTCCAACAAACACAAGAATTTACAAGATGGGAAATGTTCTACAGGAAGCAGCAACCACAATCCCTAAGCATAACATCTTATAAGAGGATATCTAACTTCATATGAATAAAATTCAAGCAACGCGTACGTTTGATCAACAAATCCAATGAAATAACCTAAAATCCTTCTTACACAGCAATGAAATCAAATCAAAAAAAATTTGAGACGATAATTAACCTTTACGACTTCGCAGATCAAGTCGGTTCCATGTAAATAGCCTAAATCTTACAAACTAATCAAATTTAGAACATCAAGGAAAAGAAGAAGATAAATGGAGATCATTCGGTACCTTTTCTTGATTGAGGACGCAATATTGATGTGGTAAATCTAGTTGCAGTGATCTGCATGAGTTTCCGATTGCTTAGATACTCATCTCGGATCCGTGCAGAAGGCGGCGAGGATACCAGAAAATCTATTGTGTTCAATTTCTCTAAGCCCCCGACATTAAACGAATGCGGGAATACGGAGCTAGGGTTTTTGTTGAATCTCCGGGGATTTTAGGCTCCATTGCTCCGAGGCCCTGTGTTCGGGAGGAGGAGAAGAAAGATCGGCGAGATTGGGGAGAAGGAAGGGACGCGAGATCGGGGAGAAGAACCGCAGTGGGAAAAAAATATAAACCGCGATTTTTTTATAGAGCTGAACGCAGGGGGTGAGCGGCTTCTGGAAAAGAACTCTGGGAGATGCTCTTCGAACCGCGATTTCATTAAAGAGCTGTCCCAAACAGACCCAATAATAGCTCTGGCGGCAGGAAAAGATCTTCTCCAGCCGCCAGAGCTGTCCCAAACAGACCCTAAAAGTGAAGAGGTTATTAGAAGAGAAAGAGGAAACCGGATAAGCCGGGCGGACAGTAAGCCGCAAGTCACTAGATTCGAGACCGCAGCTCTTAACAAGTGAGCTTTTTGATATGAGTCAGCGTGCTTTGGGGAGTGTATCCTCCCCCTATTTATAGGCTCGAGGCCTGCCCAAACGGGTAGGGCTAAAGTTACTGGCCGCCCGGGTTATAGGACAATCAGGCAGATGTGAGGGGAAGAAAATAAGCAAAAATGGAGAAAGGAGGGAAGTCGCACGACCTGGCGGATTCCTCCTGGAGAGTTGATGGCCTGGGTCTTGGGCCTTGACGATGAGCAGGCCCGGCGTTGGCGGCGGCCTGATATGGAGACCACCCGGTTCTCTGTTAACCCGCAGGCTTGGCATGTGCAATGGCTAGAAGGCAGAGGCCGCCCAGTCTCTGATGACCGGACGGCTCGACATAGGTGGCGGCTAGAAGAACCAAGCCACCCGGTTTTGAAAGCTGTGCGAACTGGTCGCGGATTCCGGGCTTAACAAGACGAGCACCACCAGCTAACGGTTCGAACACATGGGAAAAGATGCGACTACAAGCAGCTATCTACTAAGCGGATGAGAAAGAACAGAGCCATGAACCACGTCAACACAAAACTTTGCCTGTCGTGGCCTGAATGCCTCTCTTGCTATGGGATTCCTTTGATTGCAAATGAGTTTGTTTACAGGTTGAAAGGAAAAGTGCAAGAAGCTGAGCAAGCTGGAGACCGCAAAGCCTGAGACTTGAGTCTGCAACCTTTAACAGGTAGGCTCCAGGGCACGAGTCAGTGCGCTTTATGTGTTCAACCTCCCGCTATTTATAGGTTCAGGGGCCTGCCCAAACAGGTAGGGCTAAAATAACCGGCTGCCTGGGGTACAGGAGAACCGGGAAGCAGTGTCAGGAAGCAAAAAATAAAAGACACACCAGTCCGCACAACAGGGGCGGACTGGGCTCACGAGCTGGAGGTTCCCTCTGTTGTTGCAAGGTGCGATCCTGCTGAAGGGTCGTATCCTGGCCGGACTGATCCATTAGTCCGCCTGAAGAGGATCAATCCTGGGAGTTGATCTCCTGGGGCAGGACGAGCTGGGCGGACTGCAGAATAGAGTCTACCGTCGAAGTGCTGGGACTTACTGAATACGTTGATGCTTTGTCTATCTTGGCGGGATGGAAAATGGAGTCCTCCATTGATGCTTGACGATCTGGGCGGACTGCCAAACCGAGGTTGCGGTTGATGTGAGTTTTGAACCTTGTACATGTTGGGGACTTTGGGGTTAACACAATCCCCGCACATTTTTAACTTTCTGAAAACTTTGAAATTGTTAGCTTAACCGCCGAGTCCGCAAGCCTCATTAATGTTGCCAGCGCTATAAATATTGTCGGAGGTTATGTATTTTCAAAAATTTGGCATCACCACGGGTCACTTCTCACCCCTTGCGGTCTTCACTTTGCAATCCGTCATGGCAAGACTTGGTGCATTCTTCGCTAGCCTCACTTCTAAGGATGAGAAACCAAAGCCGCCAATGAAAACCAAAAAAGTTATGAAGAGAGGAGCGCCTATCTGCTCTGCTGGAGAAAATTCTCAGGACAAGAAGTCGGCAGGGGAAGCAGTCCGCCAAAGTGATGAGCATGTGTGTAAGAAAACTGGGGATGCCACTGCATCTCATTCTGTAAACCCACCAAAGAGAGCGAACGAAGCGCTGAATCCGCCTGAGACTGCTGACATTCTGAAACCCGCAAACTCAGCGGACACGCTCCGTATAAATAACGAAGCAAAAGTTTCTTCATTGGATGCCCAACAGCCTATCATCGACCTAGATCAAGATAAGAGACCTGCTGTTGAGGAAGCTGAAGAGAGGGTGCCATAACAGACACTAGTTGTTGCAAACGTAGAGGTAGTCCGCGAGAGCCATCCGGACTTAGGGCAAGTCGCCGCGGACTCCTATGAGAAAGGAGGCACTTCTGGGAAGAAGTTAAAGAGGGACAAATCCACAGTTGCAGAGCGGGTTGAGAAGAAGTTGCGGGTAAGGAAGTAGAAGAACATCTTCGTGCAGACTGGGACAATGAGCTTGCAGCACAGGTCGCGAGAAAAAGAAGTTTCTGAAGGCGGCCTCGTTACACCGGAAGTCCATATCCCGGGAAATAATTCCCACTCAATGGTCATTCTGTCAACTGATGAAATACTGAACTCTATAGATATTGAGCAACTTGATCTCATAAATCAATCCTTGTTGGATGTGTTGCAGCCCGAGGTTGAAATCTTGTGGGTTAAGATTAGCAAGCACCCCTCTTCATCTACTGCTGAGGGAGAAGAGAAGGCAAGGCTGAGGGAGAAAATTGCCGAGCAGAAGGATAAGATCACCGCCCACATGGCTACAGTAGATGCAGACTCGAAGCAGATCGCGGAGGGTAAAGAAGCCAAAGATCTGCGAGTTGCTGTTGAGCTGCTGCTGACATGTAAACTCCAATAGGTGCCAAAGTATTTTAGGCGTCAATGGATTTACAGGTCGCCATAGAGGAAAATGAGGCCAATCAAGATTATCACTGAAATTAAAGATATAGTTGTTTTAATGAGCTTGGCGGCTGATAAGAGAACCAAAGTCCATCGCGAATGGAGGAAGCGGTTAAGCACCTTTGATCCGGAGCGGATAAGGCAGCCTGTGTTTGATAGTCGCCAGCTCGCTGTGGCCTTTGCCAAAAGTGATCTTTTATCTCTGCATTTTGAGTACGCTGCTGCCTGGATTTGAATATGAACTTGGGTTTCTTTGTTGCAGGAAGGAGGTCGCCACCAGGCTTTGTTGAGACTGGTGAGATCGTGCCTACACCGGATGCTGCAGCTGAAGAGATCTCACTTGATGAGTTCGTAAAAGGCGAGCAGTCCGGCCTGGACAAAATTGCAATGTTAGAGAAGAAATTTCAAGATGAAATTAAAGAAATTCGAGCGGGGTTAAAGAGGGGGTAGAGTGCGAGAAGGCTCTGAGGGACCAGGTCGCCAACATCTCAAGGGCGCTGGAGTGGTACGATAAGAAGAAGAAGCAGTTTGCTGACGACGCCCGCTTCTACAAAGGAAAATATTTGGCACTGGTGTTGGAGGATAAGGGAAAGCGGGCTGCTGAAGTCGCGGAGGAGAGGCCCTGAATGCAAGATCATGCTGCTGCATCGAAAGATCCAGTTCCATCAGGAGGTAGCCAGCCCGCCGTAGACGAGATTCCAAGGCCAGCAACTGAGCCGTGGTTCCTTTGAGCTGTGTAGACCGGGAGGCCGCATATATGCATAGGACTATCAACCCAATTCATCTCTATATCTATCATTCGTATGGTGAAGTACTTCAAATGAGTGACAAAGCGCCGCATCAATGCAGAGATAAAATGGAGCGGCCTGCGCGATCTGAGAACAGTGACCGCTGAGATCGCAAGATTGTGAACTATTTGATTTGTTGATGTGTAATTTGTTATTTGAACAATGCTTTAAGTTCTGCAGTTAAGTGATGTATGAACTGCAATATTGCGTTGTTGGTTGAATAATGCTGCGACCTGCGTAACTTGAAATCTGTGCAGGATTGTGAACGAACTGTGTGGACTGATGTGGTGTCCGCTTCTTTAATTTGAAATATGCTTATGAATCGATTTGAAGTTAGAAAATCGGCAAACTTCGCGGACTCGGTTCTTTGTCCGCGAAATCTTGTTTAACTAGTTTGCTGAATTGATTGCGAGCTGTGCAGGCTAACTGATCAAACTGCGTGGTTTGGCTGAAAAGCTGTAAGACCCTGCTGCTATAAATATAGCCTCGTTGTCTCTTCTATGCAGGAACGCGATTGAGGCAAAAGTCCTTGCGGCCTAAGAAGATGTTGTCCGCCAGAACTGATGCCACGCTCACCTTACACGCTGTCGAACACAATAGATGCAAATTAATGGAGGCTGATCTCGAGGCTTTCGCTGAAAAACATATGGCAGACTCGGTTGTGCTTGTCCGCCTACCAGCTGATGAAGAAAGATTGAACTTTTCTACTGCGACCCAGATCGCAGTGCCCGTTGATCATTTCGACAGCGGATTAAAGTTCCCCCTGCTATGGGAAATATCAGAAATTTTTGAGCACTATGGAATGGTGTCGGGCCAGCTCGTGCCCAATACCCTTGCCGCAATCTACAGCTTCATCTCCAACTTGGAATCTGAAAAGATCGCCTTTTCCTTGAATATTTTCAGAAAAATATTCTCAGTCCGCTCCATTACTCCATCTGGAAGCCGCCCATACAAGGGTGTAATATATTTTTACTGTCGAGGGATGAAGGTGATGGGTCTGCCGAACAAGATCCATATCTGGACCTCGCGGTTCTTTATCTTTAAGGGCGAGTCGGTGTTCGCACACACCTATCCGCAGGAGCGCCTGGACTCCGCCTTTAAGAGCGTTAGGCTTGACTCGGTGGAGGCCTCCATCGTTGAGTTTCTTGCATAAGAAAAGCTGGATATCGAACACTACATCACGCTGCTTGGGAGCCTTGCCGGCGTAACTTGTGAAGACAGTAAGCCTCGCAGACTGATTCTATATCCGCTGTGACCTGCATTTTGTTGACATTCTTTTCCTCTTGCAGCAGTCTTGGCAGTCCTGCAAATCCGCCTTAAACTCCTGGCGGCCTGACCCCACTCAAAGGGAAAGGAAGCCGGATCTCGCGAAGAAGAGAAGGGAAGAGGGTGATCCCGCCACGGACTACTATTAATCAGCAAGCTTCGGGATGAAAGGTTTTGGAAACCGCCAGAAGGATCTGCGAGGCAACCCAATGATACACTGGCATAGCAAAAATAAACATGACCGCCTGTAACACCCCAAATCCCAGGATTGGGAAAACGTTGGGTGACACGGCCTGGGACACGGGAGTGTCCCAGGGCATGTCATGCTCGTGTGAGCAGCCAGCGAGTGTTCGACGAAAATCCATTCTGAGGAAACACTCCCTCTGCAACGGGCATGTCAGAGTCCATGTCCTTGTCTGCTCGATGAACTTTGTTTGACGAAGTTAAGCTGGAGGCGTGTCTGCTATCGTGTATGGGCACACGGCCTGTGACACGGGCGTGTCACTTGCGGAAGTCCAAGAAAGACCCTCTGATGCTTGTGATACTGAATGGGTGGTGTCTGTGAAGGGTAGTAACAGCAAGTACTGGTGTGCCCAGGAAAACACCCAGGCTTTATGCCAAACAGGTAACGTGAAACCGACTCGCGACTTTTTAGTCGCGAGTATGTTGTACTCGGTGATGGTAAGGCAACTTGAGCAACGGGGGGTGGATGATCCGACCTGCGTTATGTCCGTCCGACGTGAGACCTGAAAGTGTGGTCTGATGCAGCACATAGCAAGAGTCTTTGGCCCGCGCACCACAACACCATGTGGGGCTACGGGCCAATCCCGGGTCATTAAGACTAAAATCTCCGGCTGTACGCCATGGAGTAAATGCTCAACTTTTACCGTTGGGTTTCGGCCCTGATACGGTGGTGGGACCCTGGTTCGTCGGTACACCAAGAATGTGCCCTGAGTGTACGGATCGTCGGGCCGCGTGGCTGACAGTTGTGATGGAATGTTTGTGCATGAGTACACAATATGTGATGAATATATATATGCATATGAATTGCTATGCCTGCAAGGAAGGAATTCCACTTCCCTGGAAAGGGGTAGGGTCGTTATATTTTGGCCAGCTAAATGACCTTTGCCTTGTTTGCCACCGTTGGGTGGACTGTACATGTGCAGGTGCTGGAGAAACAAGCAGGACACATAAAGATTGAAGTCCCTGCTGTTACTGCTACTGCTAGCCCTTGAAGGCTAAGCTTAAAATGCTGTGTTTTATAATATGTGGCCGGCCAGCATGCCAATGTTTGGGAGCCACTGTTGTAAATGGACTTGTAAGGCCATAAGACCAACTGACTTTGTATTTGATGAACATTCCTGTTTATATATATATGTGGAGCTTTATATGGTGGACATTCATGTTTAGAGTTCTGCTTCGTGTTATAGGCTTCTGCTAGATTGCAATGAGTTAGGATGCGCAACTCAGGTATCACTCCGTGACTTCGCTGCCTATTTTATGGTATATATTATGGGGGCCCGGCCAGACCTTCTAGTATATACTATATGAACGGATGGAGTCGTTACATTTTTGGTATCAGCTGTCTCGGTCTTTCCCTTTCGAATTCATGGTCGACTTCTTTTATGGGGTGGAGAGCACGTGTACGTGCGAACCGCGTTAAAACTAATGAACTCTTGAATGTCCACCTATGAATGTAAATACATGTGTTTGAGGAACCTGCGCATTCCTATTTTGTTGTTAATGCTTGTGTGAGGTCGCTAATGTGCGTGTCCTATTCAACTATAGGTGACTCAAAGTGCTGCTGGGCAGTCGGAGCACGAGCGTTCTGATGAGAGTACGACACCAGCTAAGGTGACTACACCTCCCCCTTCTGCAGAAACTGTTCGATTAGTTGCTGAGGCCCTGTTTGCGATGATTCAAGCACAGCCTACTGGGCAGGAGCAGCCGACATTGAGGCCAGAACAGGTTGCGGCGAGGCCAGAACCTGTTGCGGCTGTGGCTCCTCGAGCAGCTGAGAGGCAGTTAAAGCAGTTTATGAGTTTCAATCCGCCTACGTTTACGGGCATGCGAACCCCTACGCAGCCAGAGGACTGGTTGTCATGCGTCAAGCGGATAATGACGGCAATCGTGACTGAGGAAGATCAGAAGTTCACCTTAGCCACCTTCTTACTGGAAGGAGAGGCTCATATATGGTGGGATGAGATGGAACTACACCACTTAGCGGGCAGGCCGTTAACACAAGTGTCAATTGAAGAGTTCTCGAGACTCTTTCTGGAAAAGAACCTACCAGCGACACAGCGCATTGCCATGAAAAACGAGTTCCAAAGGCTGACGCAAAGTGAAGGTAGTGTTGAAATTTACCTGCATGAGTTCATGAGTTTGGGACGGTATGCGGGTTCAATCTTCGCCGACGAGCAGCGGAAAACCAATCGGTTTTATGAAGGCTTGCAGGACGAGTTGCAATTCCTGCTTTCAAGTTCAGAGAACCAAGGATTCCAAGCATTGGTTGACACTGCGTGCGTGCTAGAAAAGGACATGAAAAGGGTGCAAGGGAAGCAGTACTTCGCTGTGACGAAGCTAGAGTTCAAGGTGCCCCAACCTGGGAAACCATATGATAAGAAGAGATGGGGCAAGAGTTCCAAGTCGTCAGGACAAGCTCCTTCTTCGGTTACATCGGGTGCAACGTCGGGGGCCACGTCAAGGCCAGAAACTCGTACGTGTTTTATTTGTGGACGTGTGGGCCATATAGCCCGTGGACGCCTGGTTGTTTCGCCAAAAGGAGAATAGAAGGCGGGCGCGTCCTATGCTGAGAAGGGAAAGGCAGTCGTGGAGTCCTCTGCATCCCAGGCGCATCCCCGAGTCAACAATCTTGGCCTGCAGGAGACCATTAAGCAGAGTGACGTCGTCACAGGTACGAGTAAAGTTATTGCATTGTTTTGCTTATTGCATGCGTTGTTTATTGTATGTTATATGTGGCTTGTGTGTGTTATAATTGCCACAGGCTTTGTTATGATTCAGAACACGCTGGTGCGAGCACTGTTTGATACGGATGCTTCGCAGTCATTTCTGTCTAAAAAATTTGTAGCTCGAATTGAAGTATCTAGTCATGCGAAGACATAGAGAGTCAGGGTGGTGTTACCGAATGGTTGTTTGATGCTCGCGGATCGGGCTTGTGATGTGGCGGTTCAAATTGGAAGTCGGGAGTTCTATTTGACTACATCTGTACTACCGATATCAAAATTTGACGTGATCTTTGGTATGGACTGGCTCGCGGAGCAGCATGCCTATATTTATTGTAATGCCAAAGATATCACATGGGCCAGAATACCGAGCAGGAGACTAAGTTCACGGGGATGCGAGGAGTGGGCAGGACGTTGATGTCTGCACTCCAAGTCGTCAAGGCTGTTCGAAAGGGCGCGGAGTTATACTTCACGCTGATTCAAGCTGTTGAGCAAAAGGCCAGTGTGAGCGATGTTCCGGTTGTCTCGGAGTTTGCAGATGTTTTCCCTTAGGATCTTCCTGGGCTACCACCCCAGCGGGAGATCGACTTCATAATTGAGTTGGTGTCAAGTGTAAAACCTGTGGCCCGCTCACTATATCGCGTCATGCCAAAGGAAATGGCTGAGTTGAAAATCAAATTGCAAGCGTTGCTGGACCAGGGATATATACGCCCAAGTATGTCACCTTGGAGCGCACCTGTTCTGTTTGTGAAAAAGAAGGACAGTGGCTTGCGGTTATGTATTGACTACCGCGAACTGAATAAGCTGATAGAGAAGAACAAGTATCTGATTCCACAGATTGATGAGTTGTTCGATCAGCTAGTGGGATCAACTGTCTACTCGAAATTGGATTTGAAGTCTGGTTATTACCCGTTGAGGATACGGGAAGGAGACATTCCCAAGACCGCATTTAGAACACGTTACAGTCATTATGAGTTCACGGTAATGCCGTTTGGGCTTTGCAATAAGCCATCGGTATTTATGGATCTGATGCACCAAACAATCCGAGAGTACCTGGACTTGCTCGTTATTGTGTTCATTGACGATATCCTGGTGTACTCGAAATCTGAAGCTGATCACGCAAACCACTTGCGGTTGGTGTTGCATACTATGTGAAGTAATAAGCTCTATGCCAAGTTCTCAAAGTGCGAGTTTTGTCTATCGTCGGTGGCTTTCCTAGGCCATGTGGTAAGTGGAGAGGGCATCGCAGTGGATCCGTCGAAGATAAGGGCCATACAGGAGTGGTCGGTGTTGTCTTCGGTGGCCGAGGTCCAGACCTTCCTTTGACTGGCAGGCTAGTACAGACGGTTTGTGGAAAACTTCTCTCAGATTGCTTTGCCTTTGACCACACTAAAAAGAAAGGATCAAAAGTTCATTTGGACGCTGGAGTGCGCGCGACCTTTTGAAGAGTTGAAGAGTCAGTTGACCACGACACCTGTGTTGACATCGCCATGTTGTACCGACGGATACGAGAAGAGTTGATGTACGAAGCGCACTTCACGAAGTACTCAATTCACCTTGGGAGCATAAAGATATTTAGGGACATGAAGAAGCTATTTTGGTGGCCAGGAGTGAAAAATGATATCGCTCATTATGTAGCCAAATGCCAGACTTGTGCTTTGGTAAAAGCGAAATGCCAGAATCCTGGGGGTTTCTTGAAGTCGTTGTCGATTTCAAAATGGAAGTTCGATGATATTTCAATGGATTTTGTGCACGGGTTGTCGCAATCTCAGCGCGGGAATGATTCAATCTTGGTGATTGAAGACAGGTTGACAAAAGTGGCACACTTCCTTCCAAACAAACGGGGCGATTTAGTGGAGAGTTTGGTAAAGCTCTATGTGGAGCAGATCATACGGCTACATGGTGTTCCTCGTAGCATTGTGAGCGATCGGGATGGGTGATTTAAATCGAATGATTTGAGGCTAATCCATCAGCTGTTGGGCATGAAATTGACTTTCAGTATGGCCTTTTGTAACACCCCCTATCCGTCGCATAGCATATAGCAGTAGGTCCGGCCGGGGCCCGACGCCATATACCACAGACAGACCGGGTGGTTACGTATGGAAACCATCCAACCAATCTCAACGTCCTACACAGAGCATTCTAGCGGAAGCAATTTATAAAAGTTGCAAAACAAGAACCCAGCACAAGCATGAATGTCCACTAACATGATAATAGGAATGTTATTACAAAATACCCAAATATTCGGCCTTAAGGCCTTACAGAATGTTTCTCTTGACTAAAACATGATTTACAAACCTCGGCACGCAGGCCGGTCATACATGAGTAAAACAGAAAACATTTCCACTTGGGCCTTCGAGGGCCAGCTTCGCAAAAAGGGCTTTAGCCCGCTACTGACCGCTTGGTCCAGCTGCACCTGCAAGCAAACAAACCACCGCACGGTGGCAAACAAAGCAACGGTCAGCAATGCTGACCAAATTATAACGATCCCGCCCCCAACTCGGGGCGGCGATGCTCCTTCCCTGCATTTCATTAGCACAAGCGAGCAATGCATATAACCATAGCCATCTCATCACAGACGTTGGCTCGTACGGCCACACGTCCCGTGCACTCAGGGCACATTCTCGGTGAACCGGTCGATGTTACGTCAATTAAAGCCATTAACATTCCGGACTCACCACCGCCACTAGGACGGCCATTCCTATGAGCAATTCGTCTTCATGGTATTGGTCACGTCAATTTAAGCCATTGACCACCGAAGACTCACATCTATGCCAACGGCGAGTGCCATGTAACTTTAGGTCTCTCAAACCCGAACGACATAAAGCGGGTACGGCTCCATCTAACCCGTGCTCACATCGCAACGGCAATTTAAGCCATTTGCGCGGGTCAAACTTTCACCGATTCCCATCCTACCGCAAGACACATAACCCCGTTATGTTCATGTTGGCGCTCAGGCCACCAAGTTGGCAAGACCTCGTGTCCGCCCAGTTTTCCGGGTGCACCTTTGGGTTAGTCCCCAAGGCTCCCTGCTGCAATCTACCGCGTAGAAAACCCGAAAACACCAAATAGCACGGAGTCTTCTCCGGCCTTATGCAATGCAACATCACCGATCCGAACTAACATGTCCGGGTAGGCTTCAACCAAAATGCCTATGTCCGTTCTCGCATACGGACGCTAAACAACGGGGACTTTACATATCTACCCGAAGGAACGCCTCCAACTCTTCGCAAACTCGCGAGAGAGGGCTTCCTATGCTAAGAAAGAGAGCTATCATGCTCACAAGTGAGGATCGTTACCCTTGCGTTCCTCTTTGGCGCCATCGAAATGTAATCGGATAGAAATCACCGCGCTTGCGTTGCCTCCGTGGATCCGGAGTCGGCTTGCGATTCGGAGCTCCGAAGCTCCTCCAATGGCGGATCTAGCTCCTCTTCCTCTAGCCTTGGCTCTTCTTTCTCCAAGGGTTTGGAGAGAGATCAAGTGATGAAAAGTGTGGATTTTTCTAAGTCAAACCCGTGTATATCCTCCCAGGAACCATCCCCAGCCGTCGGATCTCAACCTAAGAAAACGAGCGGCTTTGATTCGGGGCTGAAATGCCCAATCTGGGCCGAACACGGCCTGGCACACGCCCGTGTCCAGGGCCGTGTGCCGCATTCGCCGTCAAAATCGAATCTTCTGAACACGCACACGGGTATCGAACACGCCCGTGTTCGAGCTGACACGCCCGTGTTCGAGCTGACACGGCCGTGTAGCCGGCCGTGTACCCCATGATTTTCCCCCGTTTCCAACCCGAGCACTGCACGGGTTCTGGGACACGCCCGTGTCCTTGCCCGTGTCACATTGACACGCCTGGGCCCCCAGGCCGTGTACACGGGACATTTCGTCGAGGGGAGAACGACGACTCGCTGACACGGCCTTGGACACGCCCGTGTCCGAGGCCGTGTGCCTTATCTCGACGACCGTCGAGTGAATCTCGACGATTTCACCTTGACGCTCGTCGACACGGGTCGACACGCCCTGCGACACGCCCGTGTCGCAGGCCGTGTGCCCATTCTCGACGAATCGTCGAGAATAACTCGACGATTTCACGGCTAAGTGTCGACACGGGTCGACACGCCCTGCGACACGCCCGTGTCGCAGGCCGTGTGCCCATTCTCGACGAATCGTCGAGAATAACTCGACGACTTCGCGGCTAAGTGTCGACACACGCTTGACACGCCCTGGGACACGCCCGTGTCCCAGGCCGTGTGCCTTCAGCCAGAAACCAAAACTGGCCCAAAACGTCCCCCTTTGCTCCTTTGAGTTTTGGGGCGTTACAACTCTCCCCCTCTTAAAAGAATTTCGCCCACGAAATTACATAAAGGAAAGATATACAAAAACAACATTTGTACCTGAGCGGAACAACTCCGGATACTCGTCAAGCATAGTCTGCTCTCGCTCCCAGGAGAGCTCCTCACGACCGCAATTGTCCCACCGGACTTTGACCATCCTGATCTCTTTATTGCGTAGCCGCTTGACCTCCGAGTCTTCAATCCGCACGGGCTTGACCTTTGTCGTTAGCCCACTATCCACCGGCACTTGATCGACCGCGATCACTTGCGTAGGCTCTTGCACCGCCTTCCTAAGTACCGAAATGTGGAATACATCGTGTAAACCACTTAGCTCCACTGAAAGCTTCAACCTATAGGCCGCTTCTCCCACTCGCTCCAGAACCTCGAACGGTCCAAGGTACCTCGGGCTTAGCTTTTTCAATCGCCGCACCCGCGAGACACCCTTGAACGGCTTGATCTTCAAGTATACATAATCGCCCACAGCGAACTCCACGTTCCTGTGCTTGGCATTATAGTACTTTGCTTGCCGGTCCTGAGCGATGAGCAACCTCTCCCGTATGGTTCTCACCAAAGAAGTAGCATCCTCCACTTCCGATCGCTTATACAACTTTGACTCGCCCGTTTCTAACCAAGACAACGGTGTGCGACATCTTCTACCATAAAGGGCCTCGAAGGGCGCCATCCGAATACTTGCTTGGTAGTTGTTGTTGTATGCGAACTCCACCAAATAAAGGTGGTCCTCCCATTGCTTTCCAAAGTCCAAAACACACATGCGAAGCATGTCTTCCATGGTTCTATTGACCCTCTCGGTCTGCCCATCCGTTTGCGGATGGAAGGCTGTGCTAAACTTCAGCTTTGTTCCCAACATTTGCTGCACCAGCCTCCAATCATTGGACGTGAACCGCCCATCTCGGTCACTCACGATGCTGCGGGGCACACCATGAAGCCGCACTATATTATCCACATAAAGCTTCGCCAGCTTCTCCACCGGATCGTCCTTCCTATGCGGAATAAAATGCGACACCTTCGTTAATCGATCCACGACCACCCAAATGGCGTCGTTCCCCTTTTGCGACCTTGGCAAACCATGCACAAAGTCCATAAAGATGTCTTCAAATTTCCACTCCGGAATAGGCAAGGACTTAAGAAATCCTCCCGGCTTTTGGCACTCCGCCTTTACCAAGGCGCAGGTTTGGCACTTCGCTACGTATAGCGCCACATCCTTTTTCAAACCCGGCCACCAAAATAGCTTCTTCACATCGCGGTACATCTTCGTGCTCCCTGGGTGAATCGAGTACTTGGTATGGTGTGCCTCGTACAACAACTCCACCCGTAAATTGCCCACACTTGGGACGCACAAACGACCGTCTTTCCACAGCAATCCGTCCTCCACGACGAATTGGGAATTTGACCCATCCAGAGCCTCTATCATGAACTGCTTCATATGAGCATCCATATCCAAAGCCTGCCGAATCCGATCAGCCAGGTCATATTGGACTTCAGTCCAATTCAGCACTGCTTCAGCACTAGATTGTCTATCCACACAAACAATCTCCAACGCCTCCAGCTCCTGCACCAACCGCTCATCATGCACTGATAGCCAATTCGCTTGAGCTGGGGCTCGGCGACTCAACGCGTCCGCAACCGCATTTCCTTTGCCAGGCACGTAGTGGATCTTAAAAGTATAGTCCCCCAGGAACTCCATCCACCTACGCTGCCGCATATTCAGATCTTTCTGATCAATCAAATACTTTAGGCTCTTGTGATCGGTGTAGATATCAATCTTCACACCGTACAAATAGTGTCTCCACAGCTTCAAGGCAAAAATCACGGCCGCTAACTCCAAGTCATGGACCGGATAATTCCTCTCGTGCACTTTTAGCTGTCTCGAGCCATAAGCTATCACGCTGCCGTGCTGCAGTAGCACGCAACCCAAACCGCTGCCCGAAGCATCGCTATATATCTCATAGCCTTCGGTTCCAACCGGCGAACTCAACACAGGCGCCGTGGTCAACCGACACTTCAATTCCTCAAAAGCTCGCGCGCACTCCGGCGTCCAAACGAACTTATGCTCCTTCCTCGTCAAAGTAGTGAGAGGTAGCGCTATCCGCGAGAAGTTCTCTACGAAGCGCCTATAATAACCGGCAAGCCCCAAAAAGCTCCGGACTTCTGCTACCGTAGCAAGCTCAGGCCACTCCCGTATCGCAACAATCTTCGCCGGATCCACCGCAATACCCTCTCCACTCACTATATGCCCGAGGAACGCTACTGAGGATAGCCAAAACTCGCACTTCGAGAACTTGGCATACAACTGGTTTCTCCTGAGTGTCTCCAACACCAAATGGAGATGCTTGAAGTGATCCTCCTCACTTTGCGAGTACACCAAAATATCGTCGATGAAGACGATCACGAAATGGTCTAGGTACTCCCTGAACGTCTTGTTCATCAAATCCATGAATACTGACGGCGCATTAGTCAGCCCAAACGGCATGACCGTAAACTCATAATGCCCGTATCTCGTACTAAACGCTGTCTTCGGGATATCACTCTCCCTTATCCGCAGCTGATAGTACCCAGACTTGAGATCTAACTTCGAGTACACCGTCGACCCGACTAACTGATCAAAGAGATCATCAATCCTAGGGATCGGGTACTTATTCTTCTCAGTCAGCTTGTTTAGCTCCCGATAATCAATACACAATCTCAAGCTTCCGTCCTTCTTCTTAACAAAGAGGACCGGTGCGCTCCAAGGCGAAGAACTCGGGCGCACATACCCTTGCTCCAACAACTCTTGCAGTTGAACTTTCAGCTCCGCCATTTCCTTAGGCGCTAGCCGATACGGAGATCGTGACACAGGCTTTGCACCTGGCACTAGCTCGATCGTAAAATCTATCTCCCGCTGAGGCGGGGCTCCAGGAAGATCTGCGGGGAACACATCAGGGTATTCCGATACCACTGAAATACAATCCATCGCGGGCTTCGGCTTTGCAACCTCCACTAGTGTAAAGAACAGTTCTGCTCCGGCACGAACCGCCTTCACCACCTGAAGAGCAGACATCAACGTCTTGCTCGACCCCTTTAAGCCCGTAAAAGTCGTCTCACGACTCGCTCCCAGCTTGACTTCCTTGCTACCGCAATCTATATGGGCCTGCTGCTCCGAGAGCCAGTCCATGCCAAATATGACGTCGAACTCCACTAACGGAAGTAAAGACGCCCGCAGGTCGAACTCCTGCTCTCCAATACGAGTCTTAACCTCGCAGATCCTAACCGCTCGCATCGAACACCCATTGGGCAACAACACATCCAACTTGTCCTTCGCCATCGAAGAAGGGACTCCGATGCGTGATATAAATCCTTCGGACAAGAAGGAGTGTGAAGCTCCCGTATCGAAGAGTGCTCGTGCGGGATTTTCACAAATCATTACAAATCCTAAACAAGCAGTGGTAAGGTAACATATACATAACAAGCATATAAAGGAATTGACTTGCTATAAATTAAACCGTACCTGTCACCACGTCAGCTTGTTTAATGGCCTCCTGTTGGCCAAGATTATAGACCCTTGGTTGGGCCGGAGCATAGTGGGATGCGGTCGACTCCACCGCCTTTCCCTTCTCTTCGTAGGTAGCTCCTGGCCTCCTTTCGGACTTAGGACGTCCGCTCCAACAATCACGGGCAAAGTGCCCCGTCTTGCCGCAAGTAAAACACGCACCCGGGGTCCGACCCGTAGTCGCCCCAGAAGCGCCAGAAGGAGCTGGACCCGAAGTCCTATGCTTCTTGAAAGCCCTCCGATAGCCAGACTTCGAAGTAGTCGGTACTTTAAACTCAGATTTCTTTTCACCCAAGCTTTTCTTTGCCTGTACTCTCTTCATGTCCTTCTCCAAGGACCGGGCAGTATTGACCAAGGTTAAGAAACCCTGCGTCATCGGCCCCGACAGTAATAGTCTCAGCTCATCCCTCAGACCTTCGTAGAAGCGATTAGTCTTGCGCTCCTCATCCATGATGGTAGAGCTCGCATAACGACTCAACCGCGTAAACTCGTGGAGATATTCATCCACGTTTCGCTCACCCTGCACCAACCTCAGGAACTCATTCTCCATTGAAATCCTCTGAGTAGAAGGGAGGTATCTTGCTAAGAACAATTCCGAGAACTCTTCCATCGGAACGTCTATCAATTGTCTTCCTCTCAGATGATGCAGCTCCAAGCCTTCCCACCACATCCTCGCTTCCCCGTCTAGAAGGAACGTAGCGATGGTGGTCATTTGCCACTCCTCCGTCTCCGTCGCTGTCATGACTCTCTTTACCCTAGAGAGCCAGTCTTCAGCCTGCGATGGGGTTCCCAACCCCGAGAATAACGGAGGGTTAAAGCTCATTACATGCTTCAACTGCCTCTCAGTCGCCCTCCTTGGCACTATTGGTTCTACCACCACTTGCTCCATCCTCCTCGGCTCAGCCTCTTGAAGAGGTACTTGCTCCATCACAGGAGCGGGCTGCTGCGCTTGCCTCCCAGGCTGCGCATTTATCACGGCCAACACCGCTTCAGCAACCAATCGTATATTTTCAGCCGACAAAGGTGTTGCGGGAGCAACTTCTGGTGCACTACTAGCCTCAGAACCTCGGCGTTCTGACGGCCCAACACCACTTCGGGTCACCTATAGTGGTACAAAACACCGTTAAGCGACCAAATAAATTGCAAACAGCAATTATAGGAACACGCAGGTTCCTCAAACACGAGTATTTTCATTCCTAAGTGGACATTCATGGGTTCTTTTTACTGTTATTACGATGACGCACACAATGTGCTCACCACCCCTTAAAAAGAATTCGCCCACGAATTCACTTTAAGCCCGACCAAAACCAGTAGTCTGATACCAAATTATAACACCCCCTATCCGTCGCATAGCATATAGCAGTAGGTCCGGCCGGGGCCCGACGCCATATACCACAGACAGACCGGGTGGTTACGTATGGAAACCATCCAACCAATCTCAACGTCCTACACAGAGCATTCTAGCGGAAGCAATTTATAAAAGTTGCAAAACAAGAACCCAGCACAAGCATGAATGTCCACTAACATGATAATAGGAATGTTATTACAAAATACCCAAATATTCGGCCTTAAGGCCTTACAGAATGTTTCTCTTGACTAAAACATGATTTACAAACCTCGGCACGCAGGCCGGTCATACATGAGTAAAACAGAAAACATTTCCACTTGGGCCTTCGAGGGCCAGCTTCGCAAAAAGGGCTTTAGCCCGCTACTGACCGCTTGGTCCAGCTGCACCTGCAAGCAAACAAACCACCGCACGGTGGCAAACAAAGCAACGGTCAGCAATGCTGACCAAATTATAACGATCCCGCCCCCAACTCGGGGCGGCGATGCTCCTTCCCTGCATTTCATTAGCACAAGCGAGCAATGCATATAACCATAGCCATCTCATCACAGACGTTGGCTCGTACGGCCACACGTCCCGTGCACTCAGGGCACATTCTCGGTGAACCGGTCGATGTTACGTCAATTAAAGCCATTAACATTCCGGACTCACCACCGCCACTAGGACGGCCATTCCTATGAGCAATTCGTCTTCATGGTATTGGTCACGTCAATTTAAGCCATTGACCACCGAAGACTCACATCTATGCCAACGGCGAGTGCCATGTAACTTTAGGTCTCTCAAACCCGAACGACATAAAGCGGGTACGGCTCCATCTAACCCGTGCTCACATCGCAACGGCAATTTAAGCCATTTGCGCGGGTCAAACTTTCACCGATTCCCATCCTACCGCAAGACACATAACCCCGTTATGTTCATGTTGGCGCTCAGGCCACCAAGTTGGCAAGACCTCGTGTCCGCCCAGTTTTCCGGGTGCACCTTTGGGTTAGTCCCCAAGGCTCCCTGCTGCAATCTACCGCGTAGAAAACCCGAAAACACCAAATAGCACGGAGTCTTCTCCGGCCTTATGCAATGCAACATCACCGATCCGAACTAACATGTCCGGGTAGGCTTCAACCAAAATGCCTATGTCCGTTCTCGCATACGGACGCTAAACAACGGGGACTTTACATATCTACCCGAAGGAGCGCCTCCAACTCTTCGCAAACTCGCGAGAGAGGGCTTCCTATGCTAAGAAAGAGAGCTATCATGCTCACAAGTGAGGATCGTTACCCTTGCGTTCCTCTTTGGCGCCATCGAAATGTAATCGGATAGAAATCACCGCGCTTGCGTTGCCTCCGTGGATCCGGAGTCGGCTTGCGATTCGGAGCTCCGAAGCTCCTCCAATGGCGGATCTAGCTCCTCTTCCTCTAGCCTTGGCTCTTCTTTCTCCAAGGGTTTGGAGAGAGATCAAGTGATGAAAAGTGTGGATTTTTCTAAGTCAAACCCGTGTATATCCTCCCAGGAACCATCCCCAGCAGTCGGATCTCAACCTAAGAAAACGAGCGGCTTTGATTCGGGGCTGAAATGCCCAATCTGGGCCGAACACGGCCTGGCACACGCCCGTGTCCAGGGCCGTGTGCCGCATTCGCCGTCAAAATCGAATCTTCTGAACACGCACACGGGTATCGAACACGCCCGTGTTCGAGCTGACACGCCCGTGTTCGAGCTGACACGGCCGTGTAGCCGGCCGTGTACCCCATGATTTTCCCCCGTTTCCAACCCGAGCACTGCACGGGTTCTGGGACACGCCCGTGTCCTTGCCCGTGTCACATTGACACGCCTGGGCCCCCAGGCCGTGTACACGGGACATTTCGTCGAGGGGAGAATGACGACTCGCAGACACGGCCTTGGACACGCCCGTGTCCGAGGCCGTGTGCCTTGTCTCGACGACCGTCGAGTGAATCTCGACGATTTCACCTTGACGCTCGTCGACACGGGTCGACACGCCCTGCGACACGCCCGTGTCGCAGGCCGTGTGCCCATTCTCGACGAATCGTCGAGAATAACTCGACGATTTCACGGCTAAGTGTCGACACGGGTCGACACGCCCTGCGACACGCCCGTGTCGCAGGCCGTGTGCCCATTCTCGACGAATCGTCGAGAATAACTCGACGACTTCGCGGCTAAGTGTCGACACATGCTTGACACGCCCTGGGACACGCCCGTGTCCCAGGCCGTGTGCCTTCAGCCAGAAACCAAAACTGGCCCAAAACGTCCCCCTTTGCTCCTTTGAGTTTCGGGGCGTTACACCTTTCACCCCCAAACGGATGGCCAGACTGAGAGGACCAACATGACTATGGAAGATATGCTCTGAATGTGCGCCCTGGACTTTGGAAAGAGATGGAAAGATCATCTCTATCTGATGGAGTTTGTCTATAATACCAGCTACCAAGCGACCATCGGTATAGAACCGTTTGAAGCTCTGTATGGTCGAAAGTGTCATACGCCGTTAGCTTGGGCAGAAGCAGGCGAATCCAAAGTGTTAGGCGTAACAAAGTCGAGGAAGTTAACTCAATGATACGTACTATCCGAGAGAGGATACTGATAGCCTAGGATCGACAAGAGAAATACTACAATGCCAAGCACCGAAATGTGAAGTTCGCGGTGGGCGACTGGGTCTATTTGAAGATCAAACCCTTCAAAGGCGTGTCCAGGATTCGGCGACTGAAAAAGTTGACTCTGAGATATCTTGGGCCGTTTGAAGTGGTGGAGCGCATTGGGGAAGCTGCATATCGGCTAGCTCTTTTGGCAGACTTTGGTGGATTACATGATGTGTTTCGCATCTCGGTGCTTTGGAAAGCCGTCAAAGATCCAGCTCAAGTGATCGAGACTGATCATGTGCCGGTGGACTGTTGTAGGGATATGGCGCAACCAACTCGCCCAAAAGCCCGGACTATTTGAGGACGGCGCTACCACTCCTTTATGGAGCTGGCTACCCTAGGATCCACGGGGCGGCCAGTTAGGCCCCAGGGGACACACCCTTCTGTTTCGACTGGTGCGGGCCGTAGCGCATCACGCCATACCTCCCAACACCGGGGGCATTGCTGGACCCCAACAATCCCCCCCAGAAACGACCCCGGGGTTTTGAACCCGTGACCTCCTCTGATACCACTTGTAGGGATATGGCGCAACCAACTCGCCCAAAATCCCGGACTGTTTGAGGACGGCGCTACCACTCCTTTATGGAGCTGGCTACCCTAGGATCCACGGGGCGGCCAGTTAGGCCCCAGGGGACACACCCTTCTGTTTTGACTGGTGCGGGCCGTAGCGCATCACGTCGTACCTCCCAACATCGGGGGCATTGCTGGACCCCAACAACTGTGGGCTAACGACGAAAGTTAGGCCCATTCAGATCGAGGATCGCGCCGACAAACAGTTACGGAATAAGACAATCGGGATGGTCAAAGTCTGTTGGGAAAATTGCGGCCATGAAGAGCTAACATGGGAGCGAGAGCAGACCATGCGAGCTAAATTCCCTGAGCTCTTTGTGTAACTATTATGCAGTGCATGTCAAGATGTATGAAACGTTTATGGAATCAAACATCTTGTTGTTGATTTCCTTCCTGTGTGTAAATTTCGGGGACGAAATTTTTGTAAGGAGGGGAGAGTGGTAACACCCCAAATCCCAGGATTGGGAAAACGTTGGGTGACACGGCCTGTGACACGGGCGTGTCCCAGGCGTGTCCTGCTCGGGTGAGCAGCCGGCGAGTGTTCGATGAAAATCCGTTCTGAGGGAACACGCCCTCTGCCATAGGCCTATCAGAGGCCGTGTCCTCTTTTGCTCGATGAACTTCGTTCGATGAAGTTAAGCTGGAGGCGTGTCTGCTGTCGTGTATGGGAACACGGCCTGTGACATGGGCGTGTCACAGGCCGTGTCCTTTGCTGGACGTGCCCACGGCATTTGTGTCCTGGTGAACATGGGCAGGACACGATCGTGTCTTGGGGTACACGGCTTGTGACACGGGCGTGTCACTGGCTGTGTCCCGATCAGGTTGAATTGGTTGTGTGCAGCCTGAAGTACACGGCCACAAACATGGGTGTGTCTGAAGGCGTGTCGGGTGACCCGGCCCATGACACGGGCATGTCACATGGCCGTGTACTGGTCTGGATGAGTTGTTTATGTGCCACTTAAGGCACATGGCTTGTGACACGGGCGTGTCACAGGCCGTGTCAGGCAAAATTTAGCCTTTTGTGGCAAACGCATGGCCGTCCATTTTCTCAGCTGGGATCTAATTGCTCAGGTCTCCCCCTGCTTCTTTAAGGCCGAAAAATAAGATGTGAATTCTCATTTGATTTGGGCCATTCTCTTTCTAACAACCTAGAGAGAGAGGAGGAAGGAGGAGTATGAGGAGAGCCGGCCACCGGTGGAGCTGTGGAGTTCCTTTTCGAGATCGGAGGCTAGCGTTGTGGTGGCAAGCCGCTGCGGTCCTTTACAGTCGGTTAAAAGTCCATGGCTCCGAAGCGATCTTCAAGGATAACTATCTTTCTTCCTAGCCATGTGAAGGCTTCCTTTTTGGCATGTGCATAGAATTCCCCCACCAGAGGGTTTCTTATTACGGGAGTCCTTCGGGTTGATTTGTGGAATCCCCAATGATTTGGCATATAGATCCGGAAATTGAGTACGAAATATACATGCTGTGTGAAGCCCATCTAGACAGGTTGGTCTGGATTGGTGATGTTGCATATACGCACCAGTGAAGACTCCGTGATTAAACGTGTAGTTTTAGGAGTCGACGGGTTGACCTGTGAAGTGCTGTAGCAGAAAGTACTAGAGTGGTAGTCCAGGAAAATACCCTTGTGATGCTTGTGATGCTTGTGATGTTGACTGGGTTATACATGTGAAGGATAGTAGCAGGAAGTACTGGATTGGAAGTCCAGGAAATACTCTTGTAATGTTTGGTGTTTACGGGTTGACCTGTGAAGGGTAGTAGTAGGAAGTACTGGATTTGAGATCCTGGAAAATACCCTTGATACTTCTGTTGTTTACTGGGTTGTGCCTATGAAGGGTAGTACCAGGAAGTACTGGTACGGAAGTACATGAAAGACCCTCTGATGCTTGTGATACTGAATGGGTGGTGTTTGTGAAGGGTAGTAACAGCAAGTACTGGTGTGCCCTGGAGAACACCTAGGCTTTATGCCGAACAGGTAAGTTGAAAAAGACTCGCGCCTTTTGAGCCACGAGTACGCTATACTCGGTGATGGTAAGGCAACTTGAGCAACGGGGGGTGGATGATCCGACCTGCGTTATGTCCATCCGACGTGAGACCTGAAAGTGCGGTCTATTGGAGCGCATAGCGAGAGTCTTAGGCCTGCGTGTCACAACCCGCATTTCCTCAACGAGTACCTCGTATCAGAGCAAGAGGAACTACGGGTTATGATGCCACGTCGTGCAGGGGATAACTGCACACGCTCAGGCAACCCTTGACGCTTACTTTATGAGTTGAAATTCAACAGTTAAATGTAAGAAAACCTTTGGATTTAATGGTCGTATCCCTCGACCTAAGGTATCAAAAACTGTATTTGTACGTGGCAGAAATACTTTGTTTATTTATGACGATCTCCTATATGCAGTCTATAGTGATACTACTATAAGAAATCCTCTTTGTTTACGTCATTTGGAAAATACGTGTTTGTTCGGTGACCAAAACATGTTATGCATTGAAAATCCACCTAGTGTCAACTAGCTTCACCTATGGGGGGGGGGGGGGAATAGGTGACGTGCAGCGTTTTTGCGGAATTTAAGATTGTACCTGCACAATAAAAATAAACAGCACAGCACACAGAATACACAGGCAATTTATAGTGGTCCCCGACTTGGGTACATCCACTTTCCCCCTTCGACCTATCTCCCAACAAGGGACGACTCGGTCACTTCTCCAACAGGATTGAAATCCAATCCCTGCACTATCGGAAGGAACCCTTCCACACGAAGGAGTCAACACTCCCACAAACTGGGTTGCACCCAACCCTTACAACTAGGAACCAACGTTCCTTTACAACAAAAGTAAAATAGAATGTACAAGAAATACAAACTACATGTGGAGACTACGGTGTCCCTCTTTGTTGACGACGTGATCTTGAAGTCTACAAAGAGTCCACAACCTTGGTCTCTCTTGGAGAGGATCTCCCCGGAACCGGCGGCGGCAAGAAGGGCGGCGGCTAGGTTCACGGGAGCGGCGGCGATGACGATGTGTGGATGCTGTTCTTTAGACATCCAAACTTCGTAGCGAAGCTAGCTAGGTCTACCAACGGTCACACGAGGATCGGTCGTCTCAATCGAATCGGACGGGGAAGTTTTTCCCGATCAACAAATCGAGAGACAAAGGGATCTCTGGATAGACGCGTGAGACTCTAAGCTTGGCTAAGCTTCTGTCGCCGGAGTTTGGGAAGAAACGCGATCAACAGTGGCGACCAACTAGCGCGAGCGGCGACGGAGGCGGCGGAGCAGTTTCGCGATTTTAGGGTTAGATCGTGCTCGGCTTCTTTTTCTCTCTCACTACTATTCAAAATACCCGTATATATATACTGTAGACAACTTGAATGAGACCGTTGTGGGACCCACAAGAAGATTCCCTAAATCCCGGTCCAGAACATTGACAGCGGCAGAATCCAGTTCAGGAAGTTCCAGAAAATCGCCCAAGTCAAAATCGGTGAGAATCGAAAGTGAATCTCGCCGAGTCGCCGAGAATCAAAGGTGATTCTCGACGATTCGGCGAGAATCAAAGATGATTCTCGTCGAATTTGCCTTTGTTGCATGCACTGCTTTAGGCCAGGTCGAGACGGCGAGAATCACCCAGTGATTCTCGACGATTCGACGAGAATTACTAGTGATTCTCGCCGAATCGACGAGAATCACTTGGTGATTCTCGCCGAATCGGCGAGAATCACTTGGTGATTTTCGTCGATTCTTACTTAGAAGCAGAAGTGCTCGCTTAGAACTGGCTGGATAGAGTTCGGCGAGAATCAACCACTGATTCTCGACGAATCGGCGAGAATCACTAGTGATTCTCGCCGAATCGGCGAGAATCACTTGGTGATTCTCGTCGATTTACACTTAGACGAATTTTCGTCTTTCCACCCATGAAGTGCTCCTTGACCCATCCTTGCTCCTTGTCTGCTCCTGCATAGTTACAGCCCTGTGCTTGAAAGTAAGTGCACTCCAATAGAGAGAGTACACGTAGGCCAACACACTGATCTGCTCAACGAGGGATTACGTCGTGCAGACCCGTGTATATTGACCTACTGCACCCTGACATTGGTGTGCACTTAGCGTGGAATAACTGCAAGCACAACTTGAAATAATTTGTCAAAAACATTGCCTATTTACCTTAGCTTGTTCAGGGGCTTCTTCAAATCAGGTACGTTGTGGATACAATACCCAACATGTATGGTTACAATAATAGTTTTGTTTAGCTTAAAAATACCTAATGCAACCTACCATAAATCCTTCACAAGAGCAAGAATACATCATCCAAATGAGTCACATTAACAGTCTATTATTCATACATCACGAGTAAAGAAAACCACCAATGGGCGCCAACAAGCTGACACGAACCCATTGGGGCACATGTATGTCTGTACAACAAAGAAAAGAACTACCTCGCTACGTAAGCTCGGCTAGCTCCCAAGAAACTCTTTCCACCAAACCTAGCCGCTCAACCGGCTACAACCTTCACCTGAGGCATTCAAGAAAGAATACCTCAGCAATCCTCGAAGATACAATAAAAGAAGAACAACATGATTATACAATATCATGAAGGGGCTTACCGATCCCGTAGCAATGTTTCATATAAGTAAAACGAGTGAATAAAACCAGTGGAAAACGCACCAAAACACATGCCAAACGCACCAAGTGCGTACAAGTTTCATCAAGTCCTGCTCAACCCGCAGGAGCAAAAGGCAAAACACATGCCCATTCCATCATCCATAGTACCAGAAACTACTATACGAGTGAAACATAAGCAGCGGTTAAATGCGATTCAGCAAGGGTCTTTCGGTGGCAGCCCTAAAGTGTAACGCACCAATAAAAGCCAGCCCAAACTGGGGCAAAATGGTGCTCTACACCACAAATCCAAACCCGGTGGCCACGAAGGCTTAACCCACACCACCCCTTACCAAATCCGTACACACACGCTTCTGCCATGGTTCACATTTCGCCTCGCAATACTCAACATAAACGAACCTAAGCGTCACACCACAAACAAATCTCACCACAACCCAAGTACACACTTTCCCTTCCTTCATCCTCACACATGATGACCAATTGCCAACTTAGAGTTTGATGAACTTCATCACATGAAAAGAATCACATGCTTTGATCAAAGAAGAATCACATGATAGAGTTTGATTAACTTAATTACATAAATCACATGTTTGGAACAAGAATCACATGCTTTTGATCAAAGGAGAATCACATAAATTAGAAAGGCTACATGAACATGAATCAACTTAGCTACATGAATCACATGAATAAGATAACTACATGAATGAAACTAGCATACACTTGATAACTAAACAAAACTAAGCATGGAAAATCGAAGTCATTCAGCATAGGGAAATTCAAGAGCATAATAAGGCTAGTGAGGAAGAACTCAACACAAGAAGAACAAGCTAGGAAAATTGAAAGAGATACACTAGCTATGTTGGCACAATCAAAATCAAGAAAGATGATTGGCAAGGGTGGAGAACACCGCTTGCCTGACCCGAGGCGATGCCGCGACGGCTGCTCCTCTCTTTTCTTGCCTTGCTTGAGCCTTGCTCCCTAGAGTTTCTTTTGGAATGAGGAAGAAGATGAAGAGAAGGTGAAGTGAGGAGGAGAAACTCTGTTTCGGCCTTATTTCCTCCAGAACAGAGCTGGACCGTTAGATGCAGAACCAAGGAAATAAACGGCACAAAAAACTGGAAAAAGTCAATTTTCGGGCCGGTCACGCCCTGTGTAACGCCCGTGATGCAGGGCGTGTACCTTAAGCGGCGCAGAAAGTCGGCAAATCCAAGTTTATCCACACGGTACACGGCCGGGTACACGCCCGTGACGGGTCGGTCACGCCCGTGACCTAGGGCGTGTAGCCCGTGTCTCGACACCTCGTCGACACAAAGTGTCGACACTCGACACAGCTTGACACGCCCTGTGACATGCCCGTGTCACAGGCCGTGTCCCCTCTCCCGACACCCGACACTCGACACTCGATACTCGACACTCGACACTCGACACTGCGGGACACGGCCCGTGACACGCCCGTGTCACGGGGCGTGTACCCCAATCGTCGAGCTCCACTCGACGCAAGAAAAATTCGTCGAGTCAAGGAGGTCACGCCCAGGTCACGCCCTGGGTCACGCCCCGACACGCCCGTGTCGGGGGGCGTGTCACGCACAAAAAATGACTATTTTTCCCTGTTTTGAAAAATGTTTCTGTGTCGTCCTAGACCATTTTTGCCTTAAGAACTTTTTACCCTTTTTTGTTTCATGTACCAGCAACTCATTTTGAGCAACATTTCCCGGGCGCGAAAAAGTGCAAACATTCCCTAAGAGGCCTCACCGAGTCCCCAATTTGGACTCCGGTTTGCTGGGGAATCGTGCAACTCGGCTACCAAAACAGCCACTCGCAAGCCCGCAGGAAAAACCATGCTCGAACAACAGTCACAGTCA
Organism: Platanthera guangdongensis; assembly: GCA_039583875.1. NCBI lineage: Eukaryota > Viridiplantae > Streptophyta > Magnoliopsida > Asparagales > Orchidaceae > Platanthera > Platanthera guangdongensis. Next base: position 41,521,124 of record CM077156.1, on the reverse strand, counting down.
ACGTAACGCCCATTACGCGTACGCAATCAAAAATCCGGGGTATTACAGTCACTCCCCCTAACAAAAGGTTTCGCCTCGAAACTTTTCAATTATTTTGATCTCAATCAAAAAACAACAAAGTAGCCAACCCAAAACACCAATTCACATACCAGCTTATTTACGGGAACAAATGAGGGTGAGCCACCCTCATCGTTGACTCGAGCTCCCACGTCGCGCTTTCCACATTCTGATTTTTCCATAGCACCTTGACCATAGGAATCCTCTTTCTCCGCAACACGCGATCTTGGGAGTCCAATATCCGGATGGGCATCTCCACATAAGAAAAGTTTGGCGCCAATGGCGGCACCATGTCCAACACTTGCGTGTCATGTCGCACACACTTGCGAAGTTGGCTAACATGAAACACGTCGTGAACACCAGGAAAGTTCACAGGTAATTCTACTTTGTAAGCGGATGCACCAACTCGCGTAAGAATCTTAAAGGGACCTACAAACCTTGGGTCTAATTTGCGCTCTTTTCCAAACCTTTTAATCCCAATCATTGGGGAGACTTTCAAGAAAACAGAATCCCCCGCCGCAAACTCTAATTCCAACCTTCGTCGGTTGGCATACTTTTCATATCGCTCTTGGGAGATTCGGAGCTTCTCCCAAATAACTCGTATGACAACTTCCATGTCCTCGAGCGCCTCTGGGCCCAACAAAGGCCGCTCGCCAACCTCAGTCCAAAAGAGGGGAGTCCGACATCGATGCCCATATAAAGCTTCGAACGGAGCCATTTGCAAGCTTTCTTGATAGCTGTTATTATATGCAAATTCCATAAGCCGCAAACGTTCATCACATGCTCCACCATACTCAAGAATATAGCATCGAATCATATCTTCAACAATTTGATTGACTCGTTCTGTTTGGCCATTCGTTTGAGGGTGGTAAGCAGTGGAATATCGTAAATCCGTTCCCAAACCCTCTTGTAGACTCTTCCAGAAACAAGAAGTAAATCGGGAATCCATGTCTGATATGATATTGACTGGCACACCATGCAGTCGGATGATCTCGTTCAAATAGAGCTCTGATATTGTCTTCATCGGGTAGTTGACCTTAAATGGTATGAAATGAGCACACTTGGTCAACCTATCCACGACCACCCACACAGAGTCATGACCTCGTGGAGATCTTGGTAAACCTGTAATAAAATCCATTGAGATGCTTTCCCACTTCCAGGTTGGAGCTCCAATGGTGTTAACTTGCCACCAGGCCTCCCATGATCAGCTTTCACCCGCTTGCAGGTATGACATTCAGAGACAAATTGCGCTATATCTCTTTTCATTCCATACCACCAGACAATTTGTTTCAAATCACGGTACATTTTAGTTGAGCCTGGATGGTAGGCCATACTTGAGCCATGTGCTTCCCTACACACCATCTCGCGAATATCTCCAACTACGGGAATACAAAATCGACCACGGTACTTTAACGTGCCCCCCTCATCAATAGAAAAATCCGGTAATTCACACTTTTCTGTTCGAATAAATAAATGTAAAAGATCAGGATCATCCTTTTGTTGTTGTCTTGCAAGCACCAGCCATGAAGGTTCTTCTACCATCGAATAACTTTGCGGGTCATAATTGCCCACGGAAATATCCATCAAGAGAAATTCTTCCACAAGACGGTCGACTGAAAGATGAAATAATTTCCCCGTCTTCCGACTCAAAGCATCGGCCACCACATTCGCTTTCCCCGGATGATACTGAATGTCCACATCATAATCAGCTACATATTCAAGCCATCACCGTTGGCACAGATTAAGTTCTTTTTACGTGAACACGTACTTCAAACTTTTATGATCCGTAAAGAGTTTACACTGTGCACCATAAAGTAAGTGTCTCCACAACTTCAATGCAAATATCACTGCTGCGAACTCCAAATCGTGCGTTGGGTAGTTCTTTTCATGACTTTTCAACTGCCGAGACCCATACGCAATCACCTTTTTGTCTTGCATTAATACACATCCAAGTCGAACGTGTGACGCATCCACAAAAACGTCATAATCTATCCCTTCTGTTGGCAAGATCAACACAAGAGCGGTACATAACCTGTTCTTGAGTTCAAGGAATGAGGCCTCACACTTTTCATTCGACTCAAACGCCACATTATTCTGGGTTAAAAGAGTTAAAGGTGCAGCCAACGTAGCAAAACCTTCGACAAATCTGCGATAATAGCCGGCCAATCCCAAGAAGCTTTGAATCTTCTTGGGTGTCTCTGGTCTTCTCCACTCCATGACTACAGCAATCTTCTCGGGATCCACTGAAATTCCATGGTGATTAATGACATGACCCAGAAAGGCAACTTGAGGCAACCAAAACTCGCACTTGCTTAGTTTGGCAAATAACTTTTGGTCTCGCAAAGTGGCCAATACCAATCGCAGATGCTGTTCATGCTCCTCAGCACTGCGGGAGTAGACAAGAACGTCATCAATAAAAACCACCACAAACTTATCCAAGTAGTCCTTGAACACCATGTTCATCATATCCATGAAGGCTGATGGTGCGTTGGTCAAACCAAACGACATCACCAGAAATTTAAAATGGCCATGCCTTGATCGAAATGCAGTCCGCGGAATATAAGACTCCCGGAATTTAAGCTGATGATAGCCTGAGCGGAGATCAATCTTCGAAAATACTGAACTGCCACGCAGTTGATCAAACAAATCATTGATTCTTGGTAGTGGGTACTTGTTTTTAATCGTCACCTTGTTCAATTCCCGGTAATCGATGCAAAGCCGCATCGACCCATCTTTCTTCTTCACAAATAACACTGGTGCACCCCAAGGTGATGAACTCGGCCTGATAAACCCTTTTGCCAACAAGTCATCCAACTGGGTACGCAACTCTGATAGCTCACACGGGGCCATTCTGTACGGCGCTTTCGCAATAGGCCGCATACCCGGTTCCAAATCAATAACGAACTCGACATCACGATCAGGGGGAAGACCAGGAAGATCAATAGGAAAAACATCTGGGACGTCACGCACAACCAGAATCTCCTCCAAACGCGGCAAAACAACACTAGTCCCCACAACTGAGACTAGACAAGCAAAACAGTCGGAAACAAACAACGTCCGAACACATACCGCCGAAATCCCTGGAGGATCCTGGCATGAATCACCATAAACACTTCCCGGCTGACCATTGTCCTTGAGAAAATCCAAGCGCTTCCCTTTGCACTGGATGACGGCGTCATAGCGGGATAACCAGTCCATACCCAGAATGACGTCAAAATCCTCCAAATCGATCACCTTGAAATCAGCCTTTGCTAAGAAATCGCCCAACAAAATGGGACAATCAAGAAGACCCCAGTCTGCTGCCACAGAAGCACCGGAAGAGAACTTCACCAAAAAGGCATTCCCCACTCGATCTGGTGTCAAATAATACCGATCCAGAAAGGTTCGAGCCACAAATGAATGGGTCGCGCCAGAATCAAAGAGAACACGGGCCCAACGGTTCTTTACCTTAAAGTGTCCTATAAGGGTACATATGTCGCTAAGCACTACGCATAAGAGGCATAAACAAAACGTGAACCAGAAGAATGAATCGAACCTGAGATAACTTGGGGTGACATCTGAGCTTCCTCTGAGGAAATCACATTTAACTTCCCTTTTCCTTTGTCCACACGCGGAGGCGGAGGCAAAGCCTGGAGTGGCATTGGCTGCAGCACGGGCTGGTTTTGTGGGCACCTTGCCTTCAGATGTCCCTGTTTTCCACACTGGAAGCACACCTTGTCCTTGACCCAGCAGCGGCTCATATCATGACCTCTTCCCCCACAAGCTGTACACTCCAAAGCTCTGGTTGGCGCACTCTGAATGGCATGCACCTGCTCCTTCTTTTGCATCCCCAACCTCTTGAAACATTTCTCAAATGGGTGGCCTGACCGGCCACAGAAGCTACACGTCTCCTTGTTCTTCTTTACGTCTGAATCGTGGGAGCATTTCCCTCCCATCAGCTTCCTCTTATCCTTCCTCATCAGTTGTCCTCTTTGTTTTGCAGTTTCGATCGCTTCAACCCTCAGAGCAGCCTCAACCACAGTAGTGTAACTCGTCGCTCCATAAGCACTTGCGAACTGTTGCACGTCGCTGCGGAGTCCGCCAAGAAATCTCTTTACTCGATCAGCTTCCGTCGTCACCAAGCTCGGAGCGAACCGACTTAACTTGCTAAACTCAATTTCGTACTAACTAACTGTGAGTTTCCTCTGCTTCAAGTACAAGAAGTCATTCATCAGGCGGTCCCTTTCAACTGACGGTAGAAACTTGCGCCGTAACATTTCTTTGAAGGCTTCCGACGAACATCCCGCCCCTAGGCCTTCCTTTTCTTGCAACCACCAACCTTTCGCCAACCCTTTTAGTTGATAGGCGGCAAGCATCACCTTCTGGTCCTCGGTAACGCCAGAATAAACAAACATCTCTTCCAACGTGATCACCCAATCATCCAAGATCATAAAGTCTGCTTTTCCATCATAAGTCGGTGGTCCAAGTCGCTGAAACTGCGAGATAAAAGTCATCGCAGGGGGAACCACAACTGGGGGTATCGCTGCCATGGAAGGAGTAGAAATAGTGGGGCCTCGGACAGTCTCTTGCCCTCTTGGTGCCAGCCCCGACATCGCTGATGACATAGCTTGGAGTTGGGACTGCACTTCCTGCACCTGCCTCGTCAAAGCCTCATTACTTTGGCGTAGACTATCCATCAGGGCATTATTCTGCGCGCCCGAAGACTCGCCCTCGGATTGGGGAGTTTGCCTTATCACTGGACGCTTCGACATCCTATAAACACGTTCACTCTTGTCAAACGCAAACCCAACAAAACACACAATGGCTATGTACAGACCATACATATAGAAATATGAACATCAACTTCTAACTTGCTCTGGGAGTTTGAGAATGATGGTATGCCTAGCCTAAAGATGACTCACCGTCATCCCACTACTTGTGCCTAAACCATGAATGCATGACTTGATTTGACCCAAAACCATGAGTGTACAGGTGTCATCATGTACATCTTAGCTTGGCATGTTGTGCTCATGTAATGTTATGTTATGCGTGCTGTGCGATGCAGTCTAGAAAAGTCCTTAATGCATGCCATGAGCCGTCGTACGCATCACAATGCTATGCATCCCATACTACATAGCATTGCATGCAACTAAGAAAAGAAAACGTGCTAGTCGCATCCATGTGGTAAGGTTATGCATCCCATACTACATAACCCGCACATGTTGCCCCTATGGTGGATCCATATACAACCACATATTATGCATCTCATACTACATAATATGCCCCATATACTTCTTGTCATGCCATGAGTGTAGTGTGCGTGCTTCGGCCAAGACATACTGATGGCACCTCGGTGTGTGTATGAGATGATGCTGACAACCAAAAAAAAGTTTGCCCGACCAATTGTCAAGCAAAACCTCCTTTGATACCAACTGTCACAACCCGCATTTCCTCAACGAGTACCTCGTATCAGAGCAAGAGGAACTACGGGTTATGATGCCACGTCGTGCAGGGGATAACTGCACACGCTCAGGCAACCCTTGACGCTTACTTTATGAGTTGAAATTCAACAGTTAAATGTAAGAAAACCTTTGGATTTAATGGTCGTATCCCTCGGCCTTAGGTATCAAAAACTGTATTTGTACGCGACGGAAATACTTTGTTTATTTATGACGATCTCCTATATGCAGTCTATAGTGATACTACTATAAGAAATCCTCTTTGTTTACGTCATTTGGAAAATACGTGTTTGTTCGGTGACCAAAACATGTTATGCATGGTTACAATAATAGTTTTGTATAGCTTAAAAATACCTAATGCAACCTACCATAAATCCTTCCCAAGAGCAAGAAGACATCATCCAAATGAGTCACATTAGCAGTCTATTATTCATACATCACAAGTAAAGAAAACCACCAATGGGCGCCAACAAGCTGACAAGAACCCATTGGGGCACATGTATGTCAGTACAACAAAGAAAAGAACTACCTCGCTACGTAAGCTCGGCTAGCTCCCAAGAAACTCTTTCCACCAAACCTAGCCGCTCAACCGGCTACAACCTGCACGACATGGCATCATAACCCGTAGTTCCTCTTGCTCTGATACAAGGTACTCGTTGAGGAAATGCGTGTTGTGACACTGCGTGCCATGACACCATGGGGGGCTACGGGCCAATCTCGGGTCATTAAGACTAAAATCTCCGTATGTATGCCATGGAGTAAATGCTCAACTTTTACCATTGGGTTTCGGCCCTGATAGGGTGGTGGCACCCTGGTTCGCCGGTACACCAAGAATGTTCCCTGAGTGCACGGATCGTCGGGCCGCGTGGCTGACAATTGTGATGGAATGTTTGTGCATGAGTGCACAATATGTGATGAATATATATGCATATGAATTGCTATACCTGCAGGGAAGGAATGCTACTGCCCCGGAAAAGGTGTAGGGTCGTTATAATTTGGTCAGCTGAATGCCGACCGTTGCCTTGTTTGATACTGTTGGGTGGACTGTCCCTGTGCAGGTGCTGGAGAACCAAGCGAGACACATAAAGGTGGAAGTCCCTGCTGTTGTTTCTGCTGCTGCTAGCCCCTGAAGGCTAAACTTAAAATGATGTGTTTTGTTATATGTGGACGGCCTGTGCGCCAATGTTTGGGTGCCACTATTGTAAAAGGACTTGTAAGGCCATAAGGCCAACTGACTTTGTATTTGATGAACATTCATGTTTATATATAAATGTGGAGCATTGTATGGTGGACATTCATGTTTAGAGTTCTGTTTCGTGTTATAGGCTTCCGCTAGAATGCAATGAGTTAGGATGCGCAACTCTGGTAGCACTCCGTAACTTTGTCGCTTGTTTTGTGGTATATGTTGTGGGGCCCCGGCCAGACCTTCTAGTATATACTATATGAATGGATGGAGTCATTACACCGCATGTCTACTGTGCTTCCATCGTGGAGAAGCCTGAGGATATCCCACCATGCACATGTCGCGATCTCTGCGGTCCATGGAAAGCGTAATTTGCGCGACCTGAAGCAAGTACCTCCTGCCGAGCTCCCCCTCCTATACGCGCAAGCTAACGCGAATAGAGTTGTCACCAGCCACTTCTTGGGCTGCTTGACCAGGCACATGCTCAAAGAAAACGAACAACTTCAGCTTTGTATTTGTAGTGGTTTCCCTTTCAAGTCCGCGGCGACGTGACACTTGTGTTTTGTGCCTTTCTGCAGGTCGCATACGACCTGGGGAATGAAAACTTCAAGGCCTCCATGCTCCCTTTTGTGAAGGAGAGCGCCGTGATCTCTATTGAGCGGTTCGTTGATGGCAGCTTCGCTAAGGAGGGTGTGGACGGCGTGTCATTTCTCCAACTCTTTCCTGAGTTAGAGGACCAGGTCGCAGCCATGGAGTGGGCTTCTAAAGGGAAAGAAGCAATTGATGAGGTTGAGGAAGAAGAAGAAGAAGAAGGTGGCGGTGAGGCCAAAGATGTTGCTGATGGTGCTGGTTCAAGCCAGCGAGGTGGAGTTCAGTCCGACGAGTCCAATTCGTCTCCATCTAGCTCTGGTGACGAGAGCTTGCCTGGCGAGTCCGCGGTCAGCAAAAGTTCAGATAGCAGCAGAGGAAGCGGCTCGAAGCGCTACTCCCCTGAAGTTAACATTGAAGGATCAAGCCCTGATGCTCTTACGGAAAACAAGCGGAAGAGGTCGTCAACATAAGATGTATTTTGTTTTTATTATTTTTTGAAAAGGAGGTGTCAGACTCAAGTTTGGAGGCCGCCAATCTTATGAAAGTTGTAATTTGATATTGATGAAATATAAAAGGATATTCTCGATCAATTCGCGTCTTCTGCAATGCCCATTATTCATTTCTTGTATTTCAATGCTGTCTGAAATGTGTAATCTATGAGCGAACTTTGTGGTTAATGAAAATCGGTCTGCGCATTATAGAAACTAGTCCGCGACATTTGATTGTTCAGCTCGCCAATTACAGGATAATATTGGAAAACAATTTAACTATAGCTTGCCGCAACATGAATTACATTAAAGTTACTTACTGGCTTGCCAAAATATTAGAACATGGAGGCGGACTCTTGCGATTACCATTTACAGTCCGCAATACCAATTACCAAAACTAGATAAACTTTGCGAACTTAAGAAAACATTGATAATAAGTGTTGCGCACTCAGAGAGAGAATTACTGTGAGCTGAGAGAATTATAGATCAATCCTGCGACCTGAGAAAGATGGTTTACAGACTTAAGAGACCAAGCAGCAGGTGCGGCAGAGCCCATTACTTTCCTCGCAGGGTCACAAAAATTGTAAGTCACATCACCCAAATAGCATTGGTGGCCTGTCAGATCAAGCACTACAGACTGAGTAGATTACCAGAATTGAGTCCGACTTAATTGATGATCCATTGTTAAGGTGACGAAGCGGGCAGGTGAGCCAGAGCCCATTACTTTTCTCGCAGTCACAGAAGTTGTAAGATAAAGAAAATTGACGGACTGGGCGGATACCAATACATAGTCCGTACTTAATTGAATAGAAATGATTCATATATCACGTGACCAAGCGGGCAGGTGCGGCCGGAGTGGCATTGCTTTTCCCGCAGGGTCATAGAAGTTGTAAGAATAAGAGAATTGGTGGACTGCGCGGATACTAATTCACAGTCCGCACTTAATTGAATAGAAATGATTCATAGCTCAAGTGACCAAGCGGGCAGGTGCAGCCGGAGCGGCATTTCTTTTCTCGCAGGGTCACAAAAACTATAAAATCAACCCAATGAATACCGGCGGACTGTGCAGATACAATTATTCAGTCCGTGCCTTGCCAATTTCCTATGTAGAATGAGCTATAGACTTGTGTGACCAAGTGGGCAGGTGCGGCAGGAGCGGCATTGCTTTTCTCACAGTGTCTCACAAGCTGTACACTCAACGGAACGGTTTACTGCCCTCTTTCCTGGAGTACAGTCCAAGTTGATCTTTTGGGCAGGTGCGGCCGGAGTGGCATTGCTTTCCTCTGAGATCAACAAGGCTTTGGGTCTCCTGCAGGCATTGCTTCAGGGTACCAAAGAGTGTTTGAGAGTCACAAGCTAAGATAATCCGTGGGCAGGTGCGGCCGGAGCGGCATTGCTTTCCTCATGCGATCATAAAAGTTGTAACGATATCCCTTATAAGGAAAGGTAGAGCTAGCACCCATCATGTCCCTCCATAATGCATAAGTGGGGTTAGATACCGGCCAGGATATGAAATTCAGTAGCCTGCCGTGCTAGAACCTACAAGCTCCCACTACATGGTGCGAAATCTCGCCAAAACACGTTGTCTTTGTAGTGTTATGCCAATGACAACGGTTCAAGGGGAGGTCCCAGCTGAACTCGGCAATGTATCTTGTTGTCAATTATCCTTTCAAGTTGTTCATGAGACAAAAGAGAGAAAGCACTTGAAAAAGTGTCAATATGGAGTCTTTGATAAAAAAAACTTTACACAAGGAAAAGAAATGAGAAGGTTCAAGAATAGACCCATTTGAAGTCATCCTTGCTCAATGCATTATCTATTGTTGTTTAGGAGATAAAAAGCACTTAAAAGTATCATTAAGGAGCCTTTGATCAATAATAAGTTTTGAAAAGTTTACATAAGAAGGAAAAGAGAGTGTTGATGCACGAAAAGAGAAAGAGAGACGGTCACCACCAGCTAACGGTTCGAGCACCGGGGAATGGAAGGGAGAAGGAAACTGCAAGTTGCAATCTCCTAACTAGACGAGAGAAAAAGAACAGCAGGGCCGTGAGCCATGGCAACAACAGACTTCGCCCGTCGCGGCCAGAATTCCTCTCTTGTGACGGGCTTTCCTTTGATTGAAGTTGAGTCTGATTACGGATCTGGTTGATGGAAAAGAGCAGGTGCAGAGCAATCTGGAGACCGCAAAGCCTGAGATTCGAGTCCGCAACCTTTAACAAGAACGATCCTAGGCACGAGTCAGTGTGCTTTGCGTGCACCACTTCCCCATATTTATATGTTAGGAGGCCTGCCCAAATCGGTAGGGCTAAAATAACTGACTGCCCGGGGTACAGGAGAACCGGGCAGTGGTGACGAGAAGCAAAAAAAAAAGACAGGCCAGTCCGTGTAAGAGGGGCCAACTGGGCTCGCGGTCTGATGCTTCCATCTGCTGCTGCAAGGCGCGATCCTACCAGAGGGCCGCGGCTTGGGCTGACAGACCTTTGAGTCCGCCTGAAGAGGGGATCAATCCTGAGCTGATCTCCTAGGGCATGTCGAGCTTTGCGGACGGAGTACCGAGTCCGCCGCTGAAGGGGACCAACCCTGGGTCTTACTGAATGTCGATGCTTTGCCGAGCTAGGCGGACAGCCAAACAGAGTCCGCCGCTGATGGGCCTGGGACCTTGGACGTGTTGCAGACTTTGGGGTTAACAGAGAGGAGGAGCTTCAGGAATAGAAACGCTTTAGATCATCTCCGCTCCATGTGTGAGATACATCTTCTCCTTCATATGTTTTGAAAATATAAGCCTCGTTCTTTAGCACCACTTTGACATTGAATGGACTAGCCCTATTTGAATTCAGCTTCCCAACTGAGCCGGCTCTTGCAGCAACATTAATTTTTTAAAGAACTAGATCTCCCACTCGAAAGTGTTTGATCATTATGTTATTATCAAAGTACTGAGCCATTCTCCTCTTGATCTCTTCTTTCCTTATTGTTGCTTTGTCTCTGATCTCTTCAATATGTTCTAAACGGAATCTCATATCTTCATTGTTCAACTAAAGCCAATCCTCTCGGCCTTGTCTAACAAGCGGAACTCTTGGAGATGGGACCTCGAACTCAGCTGGAATAAGAGCTTCTAAACCATGAGAAAGCTTGAACGGAGTCTCTCCATTTGCTGATGAAGGTGATGTTCTTAAGGTCCAGAGGACCAATGGGAGTTGATCAGCGCAACTGCCTTTGAGATTTTGCAATTTCTTTTCGAGCAAGCTGAGAATCCGCTTGTTAGCTGCTTCAACCTAGCCATTTCTCCTGGGATGATGGACTGATGCAAAGTACAGCTCTGTTCCGATCTGATTGCAAAAATCAACCATCTCTCTGTTGTTGAACTGTGGCCCGTTGACTAAAATAATTGCCATCAGAATACCAGTTCGTATAGCTTTCAAGACCAAGCGGTCTGCTTCTTCTAGCCGCCACGTGTGTCAAGCCGGCCAGTCATCCGAGGTCGGGAGGCCTGTTCCTTCTACCCGCTGCACAGATCAAGTCGGCTGGTCGTCAGTGATTCCTGGTGGTCTCCATATCAGGACGCCGCCAGCGCCGACCCTGCTCAACGACAAGACCTAGGGCCCAGACCATCAACTCGCCAGGAGGAATCCGCCATGTCGTGCGGCTTCCCTCCTTTCTACTTTTTTGCTCATTTCCTTCCCCTCACCTCTACCCGGTTCTCCTGTACCCCGGGCAGCCGGTAACTTTAGCCCTGCCCGTTTGGGTAGGCCCCCGAGCATATAAATAGGAGGAGGATGCACTCCCCAAAGCACGTTGACTCGAATATAGAAGCTCGCTTGTTAAGGGCTGCGGTCTCGAGTCTAGTGCCTTGCGGCTTGCTGTCCGGCCGACTTATCCAGTTTCCTCCTTTTCTTCTTGTAACTGCTTCACTTTTAATCAAAGGAAAGCCCGTCGCAAGAGAGGCATTTAAGCCATGGCGGGCGAACTCTGTTGTTGTCGCTGCCAGCGGCCTCTCTTTCTGTCCCTCAGCTATAACAGCTAGTAACCGACTATTCGACTGTCTCCTCTTTTCCCTTCCTTTCCCTGGTGCTCGAACCGTTAGCTGGTGGTACCAGACTCCCTTTCCGTTTTCATGCATCAACAGTTAACACACAGCCTTCAGATCTCGATTAGTCGATGAAATCAACGGTCTAGTGGGTTAGACCGCTCTAGCTACTAGAGCTCGGCAGCCTATCGAGCAGGCCTCGACTTCGCCCGCTAAGGTTTTTTAGCCCGCCTCCAGCACTATAGAACCTATCGTTCTACCCGCTAACGTTTTTGCTGGTCTTCTTCTCGGCTTGTCACACCGTCTAACCGCCAGTTCAAGCCGCAACTGGTCGACGGTCTCTGATTAGAGTTTGGTTATTTTATCCCTTTCAAAATGAATCCTGCGAAGGGACGGAGTGAATCTAATTTCTTGTAAACTACTACTGATCTCTCGGAGGTGCAAGATTGTTCATATTTTAGCGATGGGGTCCTGGGCAATGATAACAAATTTTATGTCAGTTGGGTTGAACACGCGCCGAAACCTATTGCAAGAGAATCTCATTATGAAGAAGAAGAAGTTCCGTCTCCATTTATTGACCGGATTCATTGGGATACTGTCTCCGATGATTTCAGAGTATCGCATCTCCCAGAATATTTCGGATGTGATGATCTGTTTTCTCATTTACAAGCCTTTTAATCGGCTATTTCACTAAGAAAGGTGTCAAACGGAGTAAAGTGCAAACTTATTATTATATCTTTTGGCGACATTGTAAGGGAATGGTTTTATAGTCTACCACCTCGATCGATCACCAGTTTTAAAAATCTTCGAAGTCAATTCATTTCAAGGTTCACTACTTACAAGAAGAAAAAAAGAAACGTTGGAGCTCTCTTCCAAATCAAGTAGGGAATTGATGAGTGTAATCTGGACTTCGTTGTCGGTTCCAAAAGGAAGTTCTGGATGTTTGTAGCGTCCATCAAGACTATTACTTATATGCTTTCATGAATGGACTTCTAGAAGGCCCTCTGAAATTTAAGCTCACCACAAAGGACCCCAAAACTTATGGAGATCTTATTGGAATCGTTAATAAGTTCATAATGGGTGAAGGAGAAAATAAAGATTATATCTCGTTTTTGAATCAGATGACTAAACAGCCTCAGGGGACTTCTGGTGATCAGCAACCTATTTCCTCCAAAAATACTTCACATGTTAAAAATTGCAAATCTCCTCTTTTTCCTCAGGATAGGCCTACATTACCTCTTCAGCAGAATGAATCATCTGAGTTTATAAAAGCACATCCAGCCATATCTTCGTGTCCGAAAACTCCAAAGCGTGAAAAAGGTTTAGATAGGTATGTTAAATTTAAAATTTCTATGGAGGACCTTCTGATGATTCTTCAAGAAATGACTGAGTTTAAAAGGCCTCGGCGCATGAAATCTAAAATCAAATATCGTCATTGTTGATGCGCGATTACGGAAAGGGAGTCATGTACCACCAGCTGATGGTTCGAGCACGGGGGACTAAAAGGGAAAAGGCAAACTGCAAGCAGCTATCTACTGAGCGGACGAGAGAAAGAGAACAGCAGAGCAGTGAACCACGGCAACACCCGACTTCGCCCGTCACGGCCTGAATGCCTCTATTGCAATGGGCTTTACTTTGATTAAAAGTGAAGCGGTTATGATTGATTTTTTCGCATCGGGTCCGAAAACTTGATGCGGTTAAAACTCCAAAAATTGGTGAGAATTCCCGCAGCACCCCGGGCGGTTTATTTGAGGAAAAAGGCGGATGTGGTTTTATTTAGAAAACGGGGCGCGCGGATTTATTAATTTGGATATAAAAAAGATGAGATCGAGTTTTAACGAAAGGAGGCAAGTGCACCTATCGCGTGTAGTACAGGATATTCCGGGGTGGAATATCGAGGTCGTATTGTTCTCGCGGTCGGTTCGATTATTTCTACTCTTCCCTGGATGGGACTATTATTTTACCGATAATTATCTTGTCGGGATATTTTTTTATATATATAAAAGCAAAAAGAAAGGCAAAAAATGAAAGCATAAAGGTGGAGCCGATGAAAAGCTTAGCGCAACGGCATCGAATTAAATTAGAACAAAAAAAAACTTTTAATAAAAAAAGACCCTAAGTTTCAAATTAATTAAGGCGGAGACTTGGCCGTGGATGTTCCACTAAAATGAGCTCACCTAGCTATAGGGATATCGCTCACCTGAATGCTAAGACTATTCAACCCGTTAGTCCGACGAAGGATTCCTCTTAACGCCTGCATTACGCTAAGAACCCCGCTATTGGGTGGGGAACCCAATCTGGTAGAGTTGACGCGCCTCCTCTCTCGAGGGTTAGTGTGGAACTATCTTTACCAAGGGGTGATCGGTTCATACGCACGGCCTCTCGGCTAGCTAGCGTATGGACTAGGAAATAGGTCCACACACATCAATATGTGGCCTACCCGTCATAAACCCTAGGCAAACCTTAAGTAATTTTAATTAATTAAAAAATAAGGACCTTTAATTATTTAAAGCTATTTTTCTGTCCCAATGCTCTTCGATACATAGGGCTAAGAATGGTTAGCCACTCATTGGAATGGGGACGGCAGGCGGTGAAAGCAATAAAAGGAAAGCAGTAAATAAAGAAAGAAAGAAAGCAGTAAAATAAAGCAGTAAATTGCAAATCCTACTCAAACGAGTGGGACTGAAATGATAGCAGTAAAGTGCGAGTCCTGACGCAAATGCATGGGCGGGAGAAATGAAAGCGAGTCCTACTCAAACGAGTAGGACAAAATAAATGCAACACACGCACACACTCGACAGAAAGTAAAACACACGCACACAAGTCCTACTCAAATGAGTAGGAGAAAATAAATGTGGGTCCTACTCAAATGAGTAGGACTAAATAAATGCACCCACTCTATAGAAAGTAAAACACACGTACACTGCAGAAAAGTAAAACACATACACACTGCAGAAAAGTAAAACACATGCACTCTACTTGAATAAAGTAAAACAATGCGTCATTGAACTCTTAACAAGTAGGCGGAAATAAAAGCGCACACATAAAAAATTGCAAAAAACTAAGTTACCGAAAAATTAAAACAACTGAATTTCTACCGCTAGAATGTGGTAGAAATGCATAAAAAGCTGAAATAAAAATTAACGGAGCAAAAAGATTTGCAAATAAACGCAAAAATAGAAGTGCTCGGAAAATTAAAATAAATATATTTCTACCGCTAGAATGCGGTAGAAATGCGTAAAAAGAAGACGAAAAATTTAAAAGAGCAAAAGTTTAAAATAAAAATTAAAATGCTCGAAAAATTAAAACAACTATATTATCATTCCTATAACTCCGTAAAAATGCTAAAAAAGTGCGAATAAAGGAAAAAGAACGAAAAAGTTTTACAACATAAAAACGAAAATCTAGTTTGAAGAAAAATGAAAAACACTTTAAAATGTTTTTACAGGTTTATAGGAATGACTAAAAAAGCTATAAAAATGCTAAGTATAAATAAGACTAAGCAAAGAAATGAAAATGAAAACATAAAAAGCACAAGTTATTCTCATACACACACACACACACGCATATTAAAGGGAACAAAAACAAAGCTAAAACAAAGATAAATAAGATTGCATAAGGGTAGTTGTTTTGATTCATTCCAAAGCCAAATAAAGAGATGAAAAATACATTTTATTAAGCTAAAACAACGGGTTAGAAAAGAACGAAAAATAAAAACTAATGAGTGGGGGAGAAAATATCTCTTACATAACATTTGGAATTCATCTTGGCAGCATAACACCTTAGCAAAATGGAACCAAAAAGTGGAACAGGATTACAAGCAGAAGGCTGGAATTTATAGAAAAAAAAATTTCACGGGACATGCCCTCTGACACGGGCGTGTCAGGGGGCATGTTAGCACTGTGCAAATGGCGGCCGACGAGATTTGACATCAAAGTTGACTTCTGCAGGACACGTGTTGGTCACGTAGAGGTCACGCCCCAGGTCACGGGCGTGACGCTGGGCGTGTCGGGGAGGTGGATCTGGGCGCGGGTTGCGTTGAAAGTCGTCGCGCGGGTCTTATCGGATAGGTGGAGAAGGGCACGCCCTAGGTCACGGGCGTGCCGCTAGGCGTGTCGGGGTGGGTCGACGAACGTCGAGCGCGATTTATCGAGCTAGAAGCCTTGATCGTCGATCGGGATGGACACGGGCGTGTCGTGTTGGCTGCCACGGGCGTGTCATGTTGGTCGCCGATCGTCGAGCGGACAATCGTCGAGCGGAATTTTCATCGAGCTTACTGGAGAAGTCACGCCCCAGGTCACGGGCGTGACTCTGGGCGTGTCGGGTGTTTCGACGAACGTTGAGCGGAATTCGTTGAGCGCGAGTCTTGATCGTCGATCGGAGATCGTTGAGCGTGAGTCTTTGATCATAGATCGGAAAATCGTCGAGCGCGAGTCTTCGATCGTCGATCGGAAATGACACGGGCGTGTCGGTTTTGCTGACGCGGGCGTGTCGGGTCAATTTTTGACCATTATCTGAAACATAAAATAAATTAAGTTAGCAAAATATTTACAATAAAAGGAGCAATTTATTAAACAAAAACAGGTAAAAATGACGAAAATAAATGAAAACGACTAAATTAATGTACACAAAAATACGTATATTTGCAATTTATCAAATACCAATATACTTAAGATTTTGCTATTCCAAAGCAAAAGTTGGAGATAAACTTATAAGGAATAAAAAAAATCCTAAGTTTAGCTACCGCTTGACTTAATTAAAAGAAAGATCAAAATAAACATCCGGGGTCCAAAAATTAAATCCTAAATTATGAAAATGTTATAAATAGAGGAAGAGTTTCAAAAAGACTTCTAGATAAAACAAATAGAAATCAAAAATTTGTTTTTGTTAGTCTAACAAAAATGCATTGAAATTATATAAAAAAACTTTACCTTAAAGAGGTTAAAAGAAAAAATGCAATTTAAAAATTATGTTCTCAAAAAATTTTTTAAATTAATTCTAGAATCATTGAAATAGGATAAGTGGTTTGGTGGTTTATGAAGAGGGCTTGGAGTTAGAGGCGAGGTAATTTTTTCTCGAACCTCTATATATTTTTTTCTTTTTGGATTATTAGGAAAATGAAATCTTATTTTCCTAATATCATTTTTTTCTTTCTTCATAATAATAAAATTAACCCAATGTATATGTATAGGAGTAATGAATTTTATCCTCTTACTCCGTAACATATAATTTTTTTAAATTATTGAGTGCCTATGTTTACGGAACGAAATCTTATTCTCATTTACATAGGATCTTTTAAGGGATAAAATAGGGATAATCATGTCAAGTACGACATGAAAAACAGATGGGTTTTATTTTTTTTTTCAAAAATAAAATTAGATTTTAATAAAAAAGTTTTGAAAGCAACCTTTTTAAAATGAACGTTCTGATGTTTTTAAAAGCATGAAGTAGAAATAATGGAAATCCCTGGTTGTTATTTTCTAACATAAAAGACGAGCTTCTATTTATAAAAATAAGAAGTGGTGGTGAAAAACAAGTTCCCTATTATAAGAAAAAGACATAAAAATTCTTTAAATTTTAACCCGAGACACTTAAATCTATCGCACTTTAATTAATAAACGAATAGTAAACAAAAAATAAGTAAAATTCGCATATAAATTAACTCGAAACTAGATTTTTGGAAAGCAAAAAGGGTTAAGATATGTTATATTCGATTTTATTTGTTACAAAATTAACAAAATATTTTTTGGATTTTTAGGGTTTTTATCATTTTTGGAATTTTGATTATCGTCTTTTTTTTTGAATTTTTTTAACATCTTTTTTAGATTTTTGGTTTTTATCTTTTTAGGGTTTTTGGATTTTCAAATTTTTTGATTTTTTTTGTTTTTTATCAAATTATTTACAAGAAAGGGAGAGAAAGAAGTGCTATTTATAAAGAAGAGAGGGGAAAGAGAAAAATTTTACAAAAAAAAGTACAAAGTAAAAACTCGAATGCCCGCGAACAGACTCTTATTTGGGTGGTTGGTTCGATGAGTCGAATGCCGCGAGCTTGCTAAAAAACGAGCTTTTACAAATAAGAAGATGGGGGGGGGGGAGAGAAGAGAAAGAATATTTTTTTTACCAAAAATATTTACAAAGTAAATTCAAATTTTTTTTTGAATTTTTATTTTATAAGTTTTTTTGTGATTTTTTTGTGTTTTGCGATTTTTTTTTGAGTTTTTTTATTATATAAAAAAAAGGAAATTTTTTTTTTAGGATTTAAGTTTTGCAATTTTTTTTCAATTTTTTTTATTTTTTATGAGTACAGAATAAAAAAATGCAGAATAAGAAAACATCTCCATACTTAAACCCAGCATTGTCCCCAATGTTGCAATCTAAGTATGCGGAACAAATAATATACAGAATAATATGGTACAAAATGAAAATGGAGGGTAGAAGCTTCCATAAGATGAGATCTGGGAGGCTCGGGTTGAAACCCTGCATTATTAATAAAAAAGGAAAAAAATAGCAAAACTATAACAGAAAAAACAAAAAACGATAAAGTCGGCCAAAAGGTTGTGGGCGGTAGGGGGCAAATGCGTGTGCGACTCTTAAGCTAACGTCATAGCTATAAGTGCGCGGACAGAAATGCGGACCCCAAACGTGCACAAAAGAGTAAAGTGCGCCGACGCAAAATGAAACAAAATAACTTAAAATAAGTTAAAACCAAATATATACATTTTTAATAAAAAAATAGATATATATATATATATATATTTTTTGTTATAGATTTTTTTGTTATATTTTTTGTGGCTTTTAAGTTTTTTAAGTTTATTTTTGTTTTCTTTTTTTTTGGATTTTTGAGGTTTTTAGAGTTAGTTTTTTTGTTTTTTTAGGTTTTAAGAGTTTTTCAGTTTTTAGAGTTTTAGTTAGTGTATGTTTTTTTTTTTGATTTTTTGGTTTGTAGGGTTTTTTTTTCATAAAAATAATGAAAATTTTTTAAGTTTTGTTTTTTTTTTCAATTTTTAGAGTTTTTTCGATTTTTTAGGTTTTTCAAGTTTTTAGTTTTATAGGTTTTTAAATTTTTTTTGGAAACAACGCTATTTCATTTTTATTTGTTTTATAGATAAATATATATGAAAATATAAGTATAAAATAAACTCATTTTTTGTCATTTTTTTATATTTTTTTAGTAATATATTATTATTATTATTATGATTATTATGATTATTATTATTATTAGTAGTAGTATTTTTTTGTTGGCCATTTTAAATTTTTGTTATATATATATAGATATAAGTAAAATTAATAGATTTCCAGGGTTCAAAATAACGACACGAAAACTCCCCGGCAACGGCGCCAAAAACTTGATTGATATTTTCGCATCGGGTCCGAAAACTTGATGCGGTTAAAACTCCAAAAATTGGTGAAAACTCCCGCGACGCCCCGGGTGGTTTATTTAAGAAAAGCGTATTTGGTTTTTATTTAAAAAACAGGGCGCGCGGATTTATTAATTTGGATATAAAAAGATGAGATCGAGTTTTAACGAAAGGAGGCAAGTGCACCTATTGCGTGTAGTACAGGATATTCCGGTGTGGAATATCGAGGTCGTATTGTTCTCGGGGTCGGTTCGATTATTTCTACTCTTCCCTGGAGGGGACTATTATTTTACCGATAATTATCTTGTTGAGATATTTTTTTATATATATAAAAGCAAAAAGAAAGGCAGAAAATGAAAGCATAACAGTGAAGCCGATGAAAATCTTAGCGCAACGACATTGAATTAAATCAGAACTAAAATAAATATTTAATAAAAAGAGATCATAAGTTTCAAATTAATTGAGGTGGAGACTTGGCCGTGGAGGTTCCACTAAAATGAGCTCACCTATCTATAGGGACATCACTGAACTGAACGCTAAGACTATTCGACCGAACGTTAGTCCGACGAAGGATTCTCTTAATGCCCGCATTACGCTAAGAACCCCGTTATCTGGTGGGGAACCCAATCCGGTAGAGTTGGCGCGCCTCCTCTCTTGAGGGTTAGTGCGGAACTCTCTTTAACAAGGGGTGATCTGTCCATACGCACGACCTCTCGGCTAGTTAGCGTATGGTCTACGGAAATAGGGCCCACACATCGATATGTGGTCTTACGCGTCGTAAACCCTAGGCAAACCTAAAGTAATATTAATTAATTAGAAAATAAGGACCTTTAATTATTTAAAGCTATTTTTTCTGTCCCAATGCTCTTTGATACCGAGATTTATGAACGGTTAGCCACTCATCGGAATGGGGACGGCAGGCGGTGAAAGCAATAAAAGGAAAGCAGTAAATAAATCAGGAAAAAAGCAGTAAAGGAAAGTAGTAAAAGAAAGCAGTAAATTGCAAATCCTACTCAAACGAGTAGGACTGAAATGAAAGCAGTAAAGTGCGAGTCCCGGCGCAAATGCGTGGGCGGGAGAAATGAAAGCGAGTCCTACTCAAACGAGTAGGACAAAATAAATATAACGCACGCACACTCTTGACAGAAAGTAAAACACACGCACACAAGTCCTACTCAAATGAGTAGGAGAAAATAAAGGTGTGTCCTACTCAAACAAGTAGGAATAAATAAATGCACCCACTTTACAGAAAGTAAAACACACGCACACTGTAGAAAAGTAAAACACACGCACACTACAGAAAATTAAAACACACGCACTCTACTTGAATAAAGTAAAACAATGCGCCATTTAACTCTTAACGAGTAGACAGAAATAAATGCACACACATAAAAAATTGCAAAAAATTAAGTTACCGAAAAATTAAAATAACTGTATTTCTACCACTAGAATGCGGTAGAAATGCATAAAAAGCTGAAATAAAAATTAACAGAGTAAAAAGTTTTCCAAATAAATGCAAAAATAGAAGTGCTCGGAAAATTAAATCAAATACATTTCTACTGCTAGAATGCGCTATAAATGCGTAAAAAAGACGAAAAATTTAAAAGAGCAAAAGTTTAAAACAAAATGAAATGCTCGAAAAATTAAAACAATTATATTATTGTTAACCCAGAAATCGGCGATCATTCCAAAGGTAGCCAGCTGGCTAGTCGCGCTCCTTAGATTCTCCTTTTTGATCGCGACAAGCCCCAGCATAGGCGGACAGTTTTCCCTATCCGTCTAGGTCCCCTTGCAATCGCGTGCCCTGCGGGACGGCGGGCTGTTCCCATAGCTCACCCTCGCAGGTCATGCGGTTAGGCCCGCTAACCGTACAATGCTTTTCCTTGTAGGAGTCCACCAACAGCACCACAAGGGGCAGCCTCCCAGTCCTCCCAAGGGGCTCCGGCCTCCCTACCGCTCCAGGGGCGGCGGCCTCCTGCCGCCTTCCACCGAGGCAGCCTACCAGGGGCGGCCTCCGCCTTACAGGCCGCCCACCCAGGGCGGCCTCTGCCCGCCAGCCGAGCGGACTCCACCAGGAGTCCGCCCAGGCCGCCCACTAGGGGCGGCCCCGGCCTTGCGGGGCGGATTCCACCCGAAATCCGCCCAGGCCGCCCGCTAGGGGGCGGCCCCGGCTCTTGCCGGGCGGATTCCAACCGGAATCCGCCTAGGCCGCATGCGGGGCGGCCCCGGCCTTGCCGGGCGGACTCCACCGGGAATCCTCCCAGGCCGCCCGCTAGGGGGCGGCCCCGGCCTTGCCGGGCGGATTCCACCCGTAATCCGCCTAGGCCGCCCGCTAGGGGGCGGCCCCGGCTCTTGCCCGGCGGATTCCAACCGGGATCCGCCCAGGCCGCCCGCTCGGGTGCGGCCCGGCCTGTCGGGCGGACTCCACCCGGAGTCCGCGTAGGCCGCCCGCTCGGGGGCGGCCCGGCCAGCCGGGCGGACTCCACCCGGAATCCGCCCAGGCCGCCCGCTCGGGGGCGGCCCGGCCTGCTGGGCGGACTCCACCGGTGGAGTCCAGGCCGCCCGCTCGGGGGCGGCCCGGCCAGCCGGGCGGACTCCACCCGGAGTCCGCCCGCTCGGGGGCGGCCCGGCCTGCCGGGCGGACTCCACCCGGAGTCCCCCCAGGCCGCCCGCTCGGGGGCGGCCCGGCCTGCCAGGCGGACTCCTCCCGGAGTCCGCCCAGGCCGCCCGCTAGGGGGCGGCCCAGCCTGCCGGGTAGACTTCACCCGGAGTCCACCCTGGCCGCCAGCTCGGAGGCGGCCCGACCTGTCGGGCGGACTCCGCGAGGAGTCCGCCCAGGCCGCCCGTTAGGGGGAGGCCCCGGCCCTACCGTGCGGACTCCCCCCGGAGTCCGCCCAGGCCGCCTGCACGGGGGCGGCCTCCGTTCTTAACTTCCTACATCTTGCTTTGCCAACCTGGCGAACTCCAATTTCCAGTCCGCGGAGTCCGCGCAGGTCATCATGCTGACGTCACTGGGCCCCACTTCTTGAAGATCTTCCTTGGGCCTATAAATAGCATCTGATTCCTCTCATTTGGGGGGACCAGAAGGACCAGAGGTGGAGACAAGCCTTGACAGCAGACCATGCGGACTCCGTTTTCCTGTCCGCGTAGTCCTCCACCTGCTTGCCAGCAGAATCTGCAGACTCCGTTTTCCTGTCCGCGCAGTCCTCCATTAGCCTGCCAGCAGACCATGCAGACTTAGTTCTCCTGTCCGTGAAGTCCGCCATAGCTTACCTGCAGCTCGCCAGCAAGCTCTGCGGACTCAGTTTTCTAGTCCTCCAGCAACTAGCGGCCTCTTTTACTTAGTCTCTTGCAGCTTCTTTTCTCTGCTCTCTAGCAATTTCTTCTCCCTTAGCTGACAGCTTCCCTTTTTACCCCTTTAATGATTTGTTGTGAAGGTGTACTTGTAAGCTTGTAACCTCTCGCTATTAATCAAAGGAAAGCCCGTCGCAAGAGTGGCATTTGAGCCACGGCGGGCGAAGTGTGCTGTTGTCGCTGCTAGCGGCCCCCTCTTCTCGTCTCTGCTCAGCAAGCCTTGCTCTCTGCTCAGCAAGCCTTGCTCCCTGCTCAACAAGCCTTGCTCTCTGCTCAGCAAGCCTTGCTCCTCTGCTCAGCATGCCTTTCTCTCTGCTCAGCAAGCCTTGCTCCCTCCTTAGCAAGCCTTGCTCCCTGCTCAGCAAGCCTTGCTCTCTGCTCAGCAAGCCTTGCTCCTTTGCTCAGCAAGCCTTGCTCTCTGCTCAGCAACCCTTGTTCCCTGCTCAGCAAGCCTTATTCCCTGCTCAGCAAGCCTTGCTCTCTGCTCAGCAAGCCTTGCTTCTCTGCTCAGTAAGCCTTGCTCTCTGCTCAGCAAGCCTTGCCCTCAGCTCAGCTCAGTTCTTCTTGGCAACCAACCTGAAAGCGCAATCGTCGTAGTAACTGTCTGCTCGACAGATCTTGGTCAACCTCCTCTTCCTCTCTTGATTAACCCTCTCTATTGATCAAGGCTCGCATCTGCTCTCAGCAGCCTCTCCTCTACCCCCACAGCCCTCCTTGAACAAGATGTTTGCTCCACACTTGAGCACTCCGAAGCTTCCTTCTCCCCCAACCCTGCAACCCTCTACTTCCTCCTCACCTAGCATGTGAGACCAAACACACCCTCCATATTAGATGTGCCCCCGGTGTTGTTTTCACGCATCAATAGTTTTGGTGCGGTGAGCATGGACCATCAGCTCACGCACGACCTTCAGATCCGAACAGGCAGTGAAAGCGACAGTTAACCATGTCAGACCATCAATCAGTCGAGAAACTTGCTCCAATTCCCAACGAAGATCCTCTCTGGGAAGCCCTTGAGTAGACGCGCCGTGAGAATGCTCAACAGTTCAAGGCGATCAACAAAGTTCTTGCTGCAATCACGCAGCGATTGGACGCTCATCCAGCAACAGCTCCAACTGCTCCAGCTGCTCCAATCAACCCAACACCAACATCAGAGCATCAACAAGCTTACTCTCAAGCTTTCCTGCCGTTCTATCCTCCTTACACCCCAACCTTTCGGCAAGGGCCTGCAGCTCCTTTGCGAACTCAAGATGAAGAGTTTGCTGCTCGCCATAACTTCTTCCGGGAAGCAGCCCGGGAAAGTCCTGCTAGAGTTCTCAATTTTCAGGGAAGTCATCCCTACACTTCAGCTCCTACCTCTGCTCCTGTAGCAACTTTTCATTTTTATCCTCATGCTCCTTTTGCAGGTGCAGCTTATGCTCATTTTTATCCCTATGTTGTAGGAGAGCAAGAAGAACCTTCACCATTCGCGGAGAATGTTCGCCATGAGCCTACTCCAGCAAACTTCGGAGAGCCTCGACTGCCAATCTACATTGGAGAGACAGATCCAGTAAAGCACCTCCAAGCTTTTGAGTCAGTCTTTGCTCTCAAAACCCTTTCAGATGCAACCAAGTGCAAACTCCTTGTAACCACCTTTGATGGGCAAGTGAGGGACTGGTTCTATGACCTCCGTCCTCACTCCATCACTTCCTTCCTTGATCTTCGAAGGGAGTTTCTTCTCAGATTCTCTACATCAACCAAGAGAAAGGGAGGTCCTGAAGTCCTCTTTGAGATCAAGCAGCACGGGAATGAGACTTGGTCTCAGTTTGTTGATCGATTACAAAGAGAGATTTTGGACATCGAAGTTACTGATCAAGAAATGTACCGAGTGGCTCTTATCCATGGTCTTCGTGAAGGGCCTCTCAAATTTGAAGCCAATGTCCGTGCTCCAAGGACATATCAAGAGTTGATTGCTCTAGCCAACTCATATATCTGAGGCGAAAAGAGCAACCCGGGATTCGTCTCCAAGCTTTTATCTGAGGAGGATCTCTCTTGCAAGCATCCTCCAAGGTCTCCTCACAATCACTTCCCAACTCACTCAAAGAAGGAGAGAAGGATTCATCGCCATCGATACTCCTTCCCGAGCCGTGATCGTGCTCAAGACCCATTGCTTTCGCTAGCTCCGTCTTTGCAAACAGCAATAGTTCATCAACAGCAAGACAACGACTTGCATGAGTATGATCTCGACGATGCCATGTAAGAAGTAATCCAGATCATGAAAGACAGGGCAAACTTCAAAAAGCCCTATCGACCAGCTGATCAAAGATCTAGGGGTTCAGAAGCTCACTGCGAATTTCACAATGAACCATGTCACCTAACTGAAGACTGCCGAGCATTCCGGCAGCTTGTGCAAAGGATGCTCCGGCAAGGAAAGATGCATGACCTGCTTCCTAAAGAAGAATGCCCTGATCCAGCAACTTCAAAGGGCAAAGAAGTTACAGGCGTTCCTTGCTCCTCAAGGGGAGTAAACCAAGTCAAAGAGCCTCCTCTCCTCGTTGTCAACAATGTCGTCGAATGCTTCGATGTCGATAATGAAGGTGTGCTTGGAAGGCTATTCTGAGCAAGCGATGGACTGCACAGTCCTCCAAAGCTCCTAGCAAGCTTCATGGGTTATCTCAACCCTTGCTCTCTCTCTCCTCAAAAATTTTCATTTCACCAAACACTTCTCAGTGTTCTTTTCTTGCTTTTCAACAAAGCTTTTTATCAGGGATCTTATACTGACACAATTCCCTTCTTGTGTTGCTCCTTCCTCTACTTCTCTCTCTCTCTGAGGGATCAGTATGCCAATGAGATATCACCGAGTCTGAAACGTTCCCTCCGTAGATTGTTATCGCACCACCACTACGACCACATATGGCGGGAGTATACCCATGTGTGTAGTGGGAGCAGTTTAATCGCGGGAATGGGCTTCAGATTTCGGATCCTAGCCGGCATCTGACACAGAGTGTGTGCTAGGGGAGCCCAATGTGTTAGCTCTGCTGTGCTTTGCTTAGGATACATTACAGTTATGATGATCTTTGCTTGACAAGCAATGGCGACCAAGCGTAGCCTTGTCTCTTCGATCATCACCTAACTGTAATAGTTGAACACTCTGGTATCCTCGATCTGTGCCTTCTCGGGTTCTCACAACTCCACTGATCAATCCACAGACAAGCTAGGCCTCTTGGCGCAACCAGTCTCATTGATCAGTGATGCTTGTGCCCAAGGTAAGAGAGCGTTGCTTCTAGCGATCCTTCTCAGGATCTTTCCTTTGCTTTCCTTTTTTGTGCCCTCCTTGAGGATGCGCGGCCAGCCCGCTTTGAGTAGGACTATACTCGGGATGATGTTTTCAGGCAAGTGATGCATAAGGCCCACGGGAAACACCTGTGGCAGCATTGAACCTTCTTTAGTCATTCTGAGTATAGACCTCCTTTTCTCTTTTCCCTCCTTTCACAGGTGAACAGGTTAATCCAACCTACCAAAAGGATTCCGGCATTCATTTTGATCATGTCCATCCAGCTATATCGACAGCTAGCGCTCGATTTATTGATCTGGGCTTCATGATAAAGTGTTCATCAGGCATTTTTTGCTACTTGGTCATATAGACCTTATCTCATCAACCTTCATGGGTTATCTCAACAGTTTTGGTGCGGTTATCTTCATGTCTTGTTTGCTTCTAATTTCTCTCCTCGCAGAGTTTAGCAAACCCTTGCAAGCCTTCTCCACAGGTACTTGCAAGATCCTTTCATATGCATATTGTCTTCTTCTAACTTTTCTCTTTGTAGAGAACAATAGACACCTGCAAACCTCATCCAGGTACTTGTAGTTTAAATCATTATTTTATATTTGCTGCTCACTCTTCACTTTGCAGTGGTTAGCAAACGTCTGCAAGTCATATTCAGGTACTTGCAGCTTATCTTTGTATACAATACCTGCCTCTAACTCTCTTCTTGCAGAGATCTCCGACACTTGCAAGCTCCATTCAGGTACTTGCGAGTTACTTTCATGCACTATGCGTACTTTTAACTCTTCTTTTGCAGAAACCACCAAAGATTTGCAAGTTCCTTCCAGGTACTTACAACTCATTTTTCTTTGTTTCTTGTATACCCTTCTTCATGCCCTTTTTGCAGAGGATAACAGGTGATTGCAAGTCTCTATCAGGTACTTGCGAGTTATTATGCCTTTCTGTTTTCCTCACTTTTATTTTGCAGAACTTAACGGAAGACACACATTCTTCGTTTTGCAAAAGCGAACTTAGGTACACACTCGATGTACCACCCATACATGCTTACCCTAACTTTCCTCTTGCATGAAAATAGACAGGAAGCACCAAGCTTGTAAGGAGAGTCTTCAGGTTCTATCTCTCCTTGCCCTCCCCCCTTCTTTTTCCTTTAGGGTGGATCACGATTTTCGTGGGTCTCCAACTTTTCGAAGTTCCCTTCGGAACTTAAAAAAGTGCGGGGATTATGTTAACCCAGAAATCGGCTATCCTTCCAAAGGTAGCCAGCTGGCTAGTCGCGCTCCTTAGATTCTCCCTTTTGATCGCGACAAGCCCCAACATAGGCGGACAGTTTTCCCTATCCGTCTAGGTCCCCTTGCAACCGCGTGCCCTGCGGGATAGCGTGTTGTTCCCATAGCTCACCCTCGCAGGTCATGCGGTTAGGCCCGCAAACCGTGCAATGCTTTTCCTTGCAGGAGTCCTCGGATAGACGACTTGTTCGACCAGTTGGTGGGGTCGGTGGTGTACTCAAAATTGGACTTGAAGTCAGGTTATTATCAGCTGCGAATTCGGGACAAGGACATACCCAAGACTGCCTTTGGTATGAGGTACGGACATTTGTGTTTTCGGTGATGCCGTTCGGGCTGACGAATGCACCATCTGTGTTCATGGACCTTATGAATCGAGTATTTTAGGAATACTTGGATTCTTTTTTGGTTGTCTTCATTGAGACATCTTGGTGTATTCCAAATCGGAAGTGGAGCATGAGACCCACTTGAGAGTGGTCTTGCAAGTGATGGGGGAGAATCAGTTGTATGCAAAGTTCTCAAAGTGCGAGTTCTGGTTAGCGAAGGTGGCATTTTTGGGCCACATGATTAGTGAGGATGGGGTGGCAGTGGATCCAACAAAAGTGTAAGCCATCAGAGATTGGCCATTTTTGAGTACCGTGGAGGAAGTCCAAAGTTTTCTTGTACTAGTCGGGTATTATAGGAGATTCGTGGAGAATTTTTCGCGGATAGCTCTACCACTCACCTCACTCACTCGTAAAGATCATAAGTTTGTGTGGACTCAAGAGTGCAGTCAAGCATTAGAGGCACTGAAGGAGAGACTGATGATGGCTCCAATCCTAAGTCTACCGCAAGGGAGCGAGGGATTGCAGATCTTCAGTGACGCATCGGGATGCGGTTTGGGTTGTGCTTTAGTGCAACATGGCAAGGTGATAGCTTTTGGGTCTAGACAGCTGAAGCCGTTTTCCACCTGTTTGGGTTGCATTTTGGTGCAACATCGGGATGCGGTTTGGGTCCGCGCAGTCCTCCACCTGCTTGCCAGCAGACTCTGCGGACTCCGTTTTCCTGTCCGCACAGTCCTCCATCAGCCTGCCAGCAGACCCTACGGACTCAGTTCTCCTGTCCGCGCAGTCCGCCACAGCTTACCTGCAGCTCGCCAGCAAGCTCTGCGGACTCAGTTTCCCAGTCCTCCAGCAACTAGCAGCCTCTTTTACTAAGTCTCTGGCAGATTCTTTTCTCTGCTCTCTGGCAATTTCTTCTCCCTTAGCCGCCAGCTTCCCTTTGTACCCCTTTAATGATTTGTTGTGAAGGTGTACTTGTAAGCTTGTAACCTCTCGCTATTAATCAAAGGAAAGCCCGTCGTAAGAGTGGCATTTGAGCCGCGGCGGGCGAAGTGTGCTGTTGTCGCTGCTAACGGCCCCCTCTTCTCCTCTCTGCTCAGCAAGCCTTGCTCTCTACTCAGCAAGCCTTGCTCCCTGCTCAGTAAGCCTTGCTCTCTGCTCAGCAAGCCTTGCTCCTCTGCTTAGCAAGCCTTGCTCTCTGCTCAGCAAGCCTTGCTCCCTGCTCAGCAAGTCTTGCTCCCTGCTTAGCAAGCCTTGCTCCTCTGCTCAACAAGCCTTCCTCTCTGCTCAGCAACCCTTGTTCCCTGCTCAGCAAGCCTTGCTCTCTGCTCAGCAAGCCTTGCTTCTCTGCTCAGCAAGCCTTGCTCTCTGCTCAGCAGGCCTTGCCCTCAGCTCAGCTCAGTTCTTCTTGGCAACCAACCTGCAAGTGCAACCGTCGCAGTAACTGTCTGCTCGACAGCTCCTGGTCAACCTCCTCTTCCTCTCTTGATCAACCCTCTCTGTTGATCAAGGCTTGCCTCTGCTCTCAGCAGCCTCTCCTCTACCGCCGCAGCCCTCCTTGAACAAGCTGTTTGCTCCACTCTCGAGCACTCCGAAGCTTCCGTCTCCCCTAACTGCACAACCTTCTCCTTCCTCCTCACCTAGCCTGTGAGACCAAACACCCCCTCCGTATTAGTTGTGCCCCCGGTGCCGTTTTCGCGCATCAACAATTATCATTCCTGTAACTCCGTAAAAATGCTAAAAAAGTGCGAATAAAGGAAAAAGAACGAAAACGTTTTACATCCTAAAAACGAAAATCTAGTTTGAAGAAAAATGAAAAAAACTTTAAAACGTTTTTACGGGTTTATAGAAATGACTGAAAAAGCTATAAAAATGTTAAGTATAAATAAGACTAAGCAAAGAAATGAAAATGAAAACATAAAAAGCACAAGTTATTCTCATACACGCACACACGCATATTAAAGAGAACAAAAATGAAGCTAAAATAAAGATAAATAAGATTGCATAAGGGTAGTTGTTTCGATTCATTCCAAAGCCAAATAAAGAGATGAAAAATATATTTTATTAAGCTAAAACAACGGGTTACAAAAGAGCGAAAAACAAAAACTAAGGTGTGGGGGAGAAAATATCCCTTACATAACATTTGGAATTAATCTTGGCAGCATAACACCTTAGCAAAATGGAACCAAAAAGTGCAACAGGATTACAAGCAGAAAGCTGGAATTTATAGACAAAAACATTTCACGGGACACGCCATCTGACACGGGCGTGTCAGCACTGTGCAAATGGCGGCCGACGAGATATGACATCAAAGTTGACTTCCGCAGGACAGGTGTCGGTCACATAGAGGTCACGCCCCAGGTCATAGGCATGACGCTGGGTGTGTCGGGGAGGTGGATCTAGGCGCGGGTTGCGTTGAAAGTCACCGCGCGGGTCTTGTCGGCTAGGTGGAGAAAGTCATGCCCTAGGTCACGGGCGTGCCGCTAGGCGTGTCGGGGTGGGTCGACGAATGTCGAGCGCGATTTGTCGAGCTGGAAGCCTTGATCGTCGATCGGGATGGACACGGGCGTGTCATGTTGGCTGCCACGGGTGTGTCATGTTGGTCGCCGATCGTCATGCGGACAATCGTCGAGCGGAATTTTCGTCGAGCTTGCTGGAGAGGTCACGCCCCAGGTCACGGGCGTGACTCTAGGTGTGTCGTGTGTGTCGACGAACGTTGAGCGGAATTCGTCGAGCGCGAGTCTTAATCGTTGATCGGTGATCGTCGAGCTCGAGTCTTTGATCGTCGATCGGAAATGACACAGGCATGTCGGGTCAATTTTTGACCATTATCTGAAACATAAAATAAATTAAGTTAGCAAAATATTTACAATAAAAGGAGCAATTTATTAAACAAAAAGAGGTAAAAATGACGAAAATAAATGAAAACGACTAAATTAATGTACACAAAAATACGTATATTTACAATTCATCAGGTTACAAGAAGAAAAAGAGGAAACTGGATAAGCCGGTCGGACAGCAAGCCGCAAGGCACTAGACTCGAGACCGTAGCTCTTAACAAGTGAGCTTCTGGATACAATTTAGCGTGCTTTGGGGAGTGCATCCTCCCCCGATTTATAGGCTCGGGGGCCTGCCCAAACGGGCAGGGCTAAAATTACTGGCTGCCCGGGGTACCGGAGAACCGGGTAGAGGTGAGGGGAAGCAAATAAGCAAAAAAAGGAGAAATGAGGGAAGCCGCACGGCCTGGCGGATTCCTCCTGGCGAGCTGGTGGGCTGGGCCCTGGGCCTTGTCGTTGAGCAGGGCAGGCGCTGGCTGTGGCCTGATATGGAGACCGCCCAGCTTCGTGAAAACCAGCTGTCTTGGCATGTGCGGGCTGGAGAGAAGGCAGAGGCCGCCCGGTCTCTAATGACCAACCAGATTGACAAGCGTGGCGGCTAGAAGAACCAGGCCACCGTGTCTTGAAAGCTGTGCGAACTGTTTGTGGATTATAGCCTTAACATAATCCCCGCACATTTTTAAGTTTCGGAAAAACTTCGAAAATGTAGAACTAAGCTGGAGACCGCGACTGCCTTTAATGTATCGGCGTCTATAAAATCCCTTGACCCTTGTCATTCTACATGATCTCTGCCAAGTCACGGGTCGCTACTCGCCACTTGCGGTCAGAATTCTTCAAACCAATGCGGTGTTTCACAAGATGGACGTCATGTCGTCGAAGCTAGCCCGCGATAAGAAATCGACTAAAAAGAAGAAAAGCCGGAGCCAAAATCCGGATGACTCTGACCGACTGCCTGTGAAGATGAATGAGAAGTCGGTAAGTCCAGTGGTTTCTAGATCTGAAAAGAGGTCGACGAATACCGCCGACGAATCTTCGCAGGCCCCGACAAATCCTGTCGTGGTTTCAAAGGAAACGACCAATCTGGAAGAGGTTTTGAAGGCTACTCCACCACAAGGCAAGACTGCCAAATCCTTTGAGGTACTCTCCATCAGGTGAATTGTTCTTAAAAATAGGTGAGATGGACGAGAAAAGCGTCGAATCTGG
Organism: Platanthera guangdongensis; assembly: GCA_039583875.1. Classification (NCBI taxonomy): domain Eukaryota; kingdom Viridiplantae; phylum Streptophyta; class Magnoliopsida; order Asparagales; family Orchidaceae; genus Platanthera; species Platanthera guangdongensis. The sequence goes on along the minus strand of CM077156.1, from coordinate 41,489,731 downwards.
CAAGCCGTGCGAATTACCGTCTAAGGCCAACCTAGTCGTTGTGGTTGACGACAACGTGCCGGAGAAGACGCTGGAGGCCGCATGGTCTTTGGCTAAAAAGAGCAAGCTGACAAAAATGGTAGTCGGTTCCTTGAAATGACAGATGAAAAGGAGCGAGACCCTTGATGAAAGGATGAGTAGGAAAGCGCGGAAGATGCATGCCGGAAACCGGAATATTTCCGTAAAGACCGGAGCGGCTAGTCTTCAGCACAGACCGCGGGAGACAGAGGTATCCGAGAGTCTGCCCACACCAGATCCCAAATCGAACAAGCCGGAGGATGCATCCATGGCTAGTGAGATAATTAGTAACATCCTCAAGGGAATGGAGAATTTACAGCAGCAGGATAGGTTACTAATGACCCCAGCGGCTTTAGAAAAGGTCGACCGCCCCGATGTCAAAGTCATTGGGGAGAAGCTTGGCGGACCGGCTTCAACGGTATGTGAAGGTGCCGAGAAACTAAAACTTTGAGGGAAGATGGAGGAGATGAAGAAGCTGATCGGTGGGAAACCGGTGCCGACCGCACTTACTATTCTGCATGGTAAACATGGGGAAGTTAAGTGAATTGTTAACTTCTACAAGTCGTAGTGAAGAAATAAGGGGGCAAACATAATATTAAATCCGCCGGCCAGCTTTTTCCTGACCACGGCTCAACTGAAAAGTCGAGCTAAAGAAGCCGAGCGGCTATGGAAAGAAAATCTAAAGCAGATAGATCCTGAACGACTCAGGAGGCCAGTGTTTAGATAACATACCGCGACCTCTGAAGGAGATAAATGCCAAACTGGCAGTCTTATCCTACCGATTTCCTTGCAAAAAGGTCACAATTATCCGGCTGAACCTGACTGCGGTTTATCTTCTGCATGTGAACCGAAGGCCGCGATGAAGCCGTGCGACTTTACATCCTTCTTGCCTATGCTGTCGCCGCCTCCGCCAAGTGTTCATGACGAAAATATGGCCAAGTTCCAGAAGGAGGTCAACACATTGCAGGCGGCTATAAGCGCGCAAGCCGAAGCCGTGCGGATTAAGGAGGAGGAACAACGGGTTGCCCAGGAGGATGCTGAGAAAAGGATCCAAGAGTTGCAGAACACCCTGTAGCAAGAGACCAGAAGGTGGCAGTACGCGCTGGATCAAGAGACCGCAAGACTGCAGTACGCGGAGACGAAGATAGCAGAGATGCAGGACGCCTTGGAGAAGGAAAGGGCTAAGAAACAGGATATGCAAGCACAGTTGCTGACGACCGGACAGCTTGAGAGAGAGAGAGAAGAGATTCGTTGCCTTGAATGAAAAGACCAAGGCCCATCAGCGGAGGATGACCGAGATCAGCGGCTTGCACCAGTGACTTCTGGGAAGTTGCCGGAGATAGGCATCCCGTCTTCTAATAGGGCTTCAAATCCACCGGAGGTCGCGGAGATCAGGCAGGCCGCAGCTTCTAGCGGGCTAGAAGCTCGGGCACTACAAAAGGTTCCCTTTGCCGTAGTGGAGCGCGACGCCGTGTGGGCTCATCGGTCTCTGCGCTCACTTCACAATTTGGTTAGCCATGTGTATGGTGAGATTGTAAAAACCGGTGACCAGGTCGCGCGAATAGGGCGAGATGTATATGAGGGCGATAAGCATGGCTCAACGACTTGAAAGAGATAAGACGCACGAATGATTTGGCCATTGTGTTGTAATATATTTTTCCTCTAGATGCTGGACAATTTGGTCGCTTGTGAACAATTGTTGTATGTTCATTATTGTGCGAACTGCCTGCGATTTATGCGGTTTGTAGTTTCTGATCACCATACATGTGCTTTGTTCTGAAATTTCAAAGTACAGGAACTTAGTCGCGCGGTGTTGCAAACCGATTGCCGGTTTGGAAGTATGATATCCACATGCTTTGCCATAGAAATATTCTAAGCGCAGGAACTTGGTCACGCGGGCTGACAAACTAAACTGCGGTTTGACCGTGGTATTAATCTGTATTTCCTGCAGGTTGAGGTCGTGCGGCTTGATGCCTAGCCGCGATTTGACGTTGATTACTGTACATCCACTGGTTTTCTATAAATAGAGATGACTCCGGAGATTTCATCACAAGACAAAAAAGATGTGGGCTAAGTCCAAGTCGATGCGGTCTGACAAAGCCAGCGCGGTCAGGACTAATGCGGCCTCTACATTCCACTCAGCTGATCTCAAGGAATGCCGGCTTACACAAGCCGAGCTAGATAACTTTGTGGAGAAGCATACGCAGGGGAGCCCGCTTGTCGCGCGGCTTCCACTACAGGACGAGAGAATCAACACCTCCAACGCAGACCAAAGCGCCATCCCCATCGACCATTTTGACTGCGGCTTCCGCTTCCCAGTCCTGATGGAAGCCGTGGCGATCTTCGACCACTATGGCGTTGTGTCCGGACAACTGCCACCAAGCTCAATAGCCGCCATATACACCTTTATCTCATACCTGAGGTCGGAGAGAGTCCGATTCTCCATGAAACTCTTCCGTGAATGCTTCTCGGTGTGGTCTATCCCGGACTCTGGGACTAGAATCTTCCGCGGGCACCTATACTTCGGCTGCAGGGGGCTGAAGGTCGTCAATCTAGCGAACAAGATCCCCAACTAGTCGGAGAGGTACCTCATCTTTGAGGGTAACCTGGGGCTGCTGCCGGTCAACCCGCAAATCCGGGACGCGGCCGCCTTCTGCAGTAGCGGCCTGGATAACATGAAGAAGGAGATGCACGACTTCTTCAAGGGAGAATGGCTTGATGTGAATCATTTCATCCCGCTGCTGCCATCCTTGGAAGGAATTTAAGCGGAAGATAGTAAGTTCCAAACCGATTGAACTGATTTGTTAGCTGTACAGTCTATGAACTGACACTTCACTTTATCTTTGCAGCTGATGTGGCGGACCCGCAAAACAAGCCACTGATGTCTGGCAGCCTGACTCTTACACAAAGAGAGAAGCGTGCCAGGCAGGCCAAGCCGTAGTGGGTTGAAGAGGAAGAGGAGTCGGCCTCCTCTGACGAGTTCACGCTGCAAGGAATGGGCAGCGGCTTGACGGATGTCCACGGCAACCCGACTATACTATGGAGTCCAAATGGCGAGTCTATGAAGGTCACCACCGCCATCCCCTACTAGGGGATGGAAAAAGTAAGCCGCCACGCAAACATGGTTGACTCCGCGCTGTACGGAAAGCACAACCTGAAGGAGCTACACCGAGTTCCTGAAGACGACCTGCAGCAGGTTAGCCGCGCAGGTCGGGGCAAGGAGCTTTGTAACTAGCCTGAAAGTGGGGATAAGATCTACCTTAACTCTAGAGGCGGGGGGGGGGGGGGGTGAATAGAGTATATTAAAATAATTTTCAAGTTAAAAATTATTTTGCAGTGGAAGACTTAATTTAAATATATGTGTAAGGTGCTTGCAATAAATAAGAATTATGAAAGCAAGAAATAAAAACACAGCACACAGCAAACAAAATATAGCAACCAAAAGACACAAGGAGCTATAGTGGTTCCCCAATCAATCTGGGTACATCCACACTTCTACCACCCTAGGTAGGAATCCACTATAGGATGAGTTGATCAGGTGTCCTGGGCACCAATGAGCTTTTGATAAGGTGCTCAAAAACCAAACCAGATTTTTTGATCAGGTGTCTTGCCACCACTGAGTTTTGACAAGGTCTCAGAAACCAGCACAAAACTTTTGAAGGGAGTTTTGAGAAACCCTTTTATAGCAGAAAAGGAAAGAGGTGAGGTGTTCTTCTCTGTCAACAATCTAAGAGAAGACTAGTGGATGATATTGTCAAAGCTCCCCCTGAGATCTGGAAGTTGTTCAGGAAAAGAAGCTTTGCACTAGGTGATAGGCCTTCAGTAGATGAGATCTCCAGCAAAGGATGATTCCAGCAGTTACTGAAATGTGTAGTGTCTGGAGTCTTGATGGATGAAGCCTTTTAACACTTTAGTCAAAAGAGATCTAGAAAATCTTCTTTTCTGTATGTTGATCTCCTTCAGTGGTGAGTGTTCTGAAAGAATTCTGTCTATGTGTGTCTGTCTGGCAAAGAATTCTTTTTTTTTTATGTCAAGAGTAGTAGAAAGAATATCCTCTCTTATTCCTTAGATCTGAAAAAAATGAATTGATTCTCTGTCTCCAAGATAGTCGTTAGCCACTCATTAATGACTTCCTTGAATGAATTTTGTCTCTAGAGGAAAGTCCTAGAAAACATTCCTTTAAATCTCCTTTGAAACTTGCTCCAGATTAAATGAAATGGCTACAAGATTCTTGAAATAAATACTGGGAATAAATAAGATAGAATTCAATAACTGTCTGAATTTGAATCTTGAGAATCGTCGATCTCTCCAGAAAATCATCGACCTGAGCTCAACTATCGTCGACCTGGGATCAGAGACTGAAACTAGACTGGAAACTTAAATCGTCGATCTGAGCTCAACTATCGTCGACCTGAGCTCAGAGACTGGGAAAACAGCTAGAGACAGAAACATCGATCTGAGCTCGAAGATCGTCGAACGGTGTTCGACGGCTCGTTGAACTGAGCTCAGAGATCGTCGACCTGAGTTCGACGATTCGTCGACCTGAGCTCGACGATTCGTCGACCTGAGCTCGACGATTCGTCGACCTGAGCTCGACGATTCGTCGACCTGAGCTCGACAAAAATGACTTAGTCTCCTGAATTGAATATCTGATCTGAGGGTCTTGGGGGCAGCTTTCAAGCCTGATTCTCTAACCCTTAGACTCAATCTAATTGACCTTAAAAACTATACAAGGAGGTCAAAACTATTTTCCTAAGGACATAGTGATCCTTGCCCAAATCAGTAATAGGGTGTTCCAACAATCTCACCCTATTTGGGTTAGGATTACTATTTACATGACATAGGAAATAAAAGCATACAGTGCAGATATAAAATCTAAAGCAACATTGCAGAAACACAAATAGAATCACATCAGAAATTCAGAATAGATAACACTGTCGGCTTACATGATCATTCCTTTTCCTTGCCCTTTTTGAGACCTATTTCTGTGTTAGGGTTAAGAGCTTCTTTCTTGGATCTCCTGTCATCATCTGCACCTAGAAAAGTTTGATGTTTTTCCCTGGGGACTACAGCTTCTGGGTGCAGCTTCATATAACTTTCTGAGTCAAAGAATTTGCTGGAAGAATATCTTTCAAGTTCTTTCTTCTTTGTTCTGATAGAGTGGTGATATTTGATGTATCTTTTCCTTGTTCTTTTGCCTTCTTAATTTGATCTAGTGCAGGCAACTCTTTCATTCTTGCTTTCCAGGAATTAGGATTATTCTCTGGGTCTTCAAATGGAACAGGAGGTTCATATCTATTTTAAGAATTATCAGGAGTAGCTCTGGAAGAAACTAGATCTCTTAACTTATAGGGGAAAGAACCAGATGTAGTGTCAATGGGACCTTGTCCTTCCCTATGATAAGGATGCTGCCTAGAATAACCTTTGGAATAAACTCTGACTTCTCTTTGATTTCCCTTATACTGTCCTCTTCTGGACTGGTAGCCTCTTGATTGATATTCTCTTGATTGAGATCTTCCTTGAAATTGAGAGGTGCTTTGACTCTTAGCAGGAGATGATTGATAAGCAGAACTTCCACCAGTACCTGCATCTAGTGAAGGGGGAGGAGGAGGAGGATGATTGAAGTGAGATGATCCTTTATCATATTTCCTCTTTTTCTTCATTGCCTTTAGTTGATTCCTGGAGAACTTCATCCATGGTTCTGTAATTGGACAATCATGTAGAATATAGTATGGAATATCATTTGAAGATTTAATTTTCTCCTAGGGAACTTTCTTTAGGGCCTTGCTTCTAGCTTTCCTCTTCCTTGCAATGGTTGCAGAGGAATCATCAGAGTCAGTTCTGAATTGATCACTATCTGAGCTCTGAGGATTGTCATATAGTTCATCAAGCCTTTTGAAGCAATCTCTTTATTGTTGGGGTTGACCAGAAGAGACAACAGCAGTAACAGCAACAACAAAAATAGCAGAAAGTGATGTAACAGATTCAGAAATAATAACAGAAACAGCAGGCTCAGAGTCATTAGCCTCTGTCATAAGCATATCCTCAGAAACTAAAAATGCATCAGCAGCAGGAATAGGAACAACAGAAACTGAAGGAGCACTGTCCACAGCCTTGAAAGAATTTATAAAAGAAGATATTATGCTGGGCTCACAGCTAGAAATAAGCACAATGGCATTAGTAAGATCTTCAATTTTCTGAACTGGAAGACAGCTGAAGTAAGCAGTATCAAACTCTGACAGCAGTGACCTGAGGTCAACTGTTATAACTGGAACTGGACCTGGAACTGGAACTGGAACTGGAATTTCTGAAACAGGAATTTCTGAAACAGGCAATCTCTCTACTTCATAAGGCATCTCCCCCTGTCTAGATTCAGTAGATACTGGATCAAGGCACCCAACAGAAGGGATTGCCTGAGGAGGATATAGGGAGGAAAGCCTGTCAGATAACTCCTGAACTGATTTCAGAAGTGGAGCCAGGGAGGTCTCCAGCAAGAGTGATAGCCTTGGAGCTAACATCTCATAGAGCTTATCTGCTATGGCTGAGAGATCTACTTGCTCAAGTGGTGCTTGAGTAGAGGTAGAGATGAGTGTTGTAGAGATGGATGTAGGAGGGGTTGTAGATGTGGTTGGAGAAAGGGTTAAGGTGGATTGTAGAAGTGATGGTTGAGAGATAGGAATGGTGGAGATAAAAGTTAATGGAATGGAGATAGATGGTGTGAAGGAGTGTTGAGCAATGATTTCTTGGATTAGTTGTTGATATGATGTAGAAGAGGATGGTGGCTCAAGGGGTGAGGAGGGAGAATCATCCATGTAGGAATCATCTAAGAGAGTGAATGATGGAATGAATATTGGTGTTGGTGAAGGAATAGAGTTTGGAGATGGAATGGATATGGGGGATAAAATTGAGATGGTTATGGTGGAGGTGATAATTGTTGAGGGAATAGTAGGTGGAGAAGGTGGAGATGAGGAGGCAGGCAGTTCTTCTGATGGGGCAGTTGCCTGAAGGGAAGTGACTGGATCAGTCCTGGTGCCTGAAGATGAGATGACTGCAGAGGCTCTGCTTGGCTTTGCAATTTGCCTGTCCTATTTGCCAATGAGGGCACAGGTTAACCTCTTAGAGGCATTGATGTGCATCTCATTTGAAACAAGCAGCTCAGGGCATCTGCTATGAAGAAATATCCCTAGAATCCTTCCAAAGTTCACAAAGTTCTTATTCACTTTCTTTTTAATTAGATCAAAGAAAACTTCTCCCCAATTCAACTGTTTCTTATCCACCAAAGCACCCATTAAACAAAATTGATACCTGGATATGGTATCATGGGCAGAATGTTTTGCTAACAGGACCTTTCCAACAACATCTGCTAGAAACATGTATTCCACTGACAGATTTTTCTTAAGCAGCTTGTTAGGGTTTGCTGCTGAATGACCCATCCTATCAAGCATACTTGCAAACTCTTCTCCAGACAACTCAAGAGAATCTTGACCATTACTTAATTGGAAAACTTCTGTTAATATAGCAGGAGTAAGAGATACCTGATTGCCTGATATAGTTCCAATCACTGTATTTTGATCTTGAGTGTGAGCAGTATACACCCATTCCTTGATTTCATCTGCATCCAGTTTTGTCCTTGTGGTCATGATGTGTACTAGCTGTTGATCTTTAAATAAGTCCAGAATATCCTTGAAATTCTGATCACTGTTTTCAAATGAGTCCACATCGATATCGAATCCAGCGTCGAATTTTATTGCTGCTAAAACTACAACAGAAACGACCATTTTTACCTGCACAAATGAACAAACACAAGACCAAGTGTTGAAAAGTTTCGAGGGAAAGGGAAATTCTACAGAGAGTATGAAAGCGCAAAGGGAGAACGACGGCCGAAAAATGAATTTTATATTAGGGTTCGACGCAGAAAAGGAAAGATCGTTGAACTCCGTTCGACGATCTGGGCTTCTAAATGAATCTGAAAGGTCTTCAACATCATCGATCTCCGTTCGACGATATTGGAGAGCGTCGAGCTTCGTTCGACGATCACTGACCGGAAGAAGATAGCTTAGTACTATCTGGAAAACGGTGAACTCCGATCGATGATTTCTAAGAACGTCGATCTCCGTTCGACAATCTTTGGGAAAAATGTCGAGCGCGGTTCAGATACCAGAAACAACCTATAGACACTAGAAAAATCAAATTGTTTGTCTAGTCTTGGTCAATTTTAGAGTTTTAAAAACTTGAAGCTTATTTTAAACTTCCTCCATCTAACATTCCTAACTGATTCAGGAAGAATGTATGTTTCTTTTCATCCAATGGTTTGGTGAAAATATCTCCCCTTTGCAAGTCAGTTAGGATATATTGAAGTTCAATTTTATTTTTCTCAACATTGTCCCTTAAAAAGTGATGCCTATTTTCTATATGTTTTGTCCTACTATGGAGGACTGGATTTTGTGCACTAGTGTTATCACAGAAAGTTTTTGAATTCTCTAAGTTGTATCCATAGTCTAGGAGCTGATTTTGAATCCACAAGATTTGTGAGCAACAACTACCTGCTGTCATATATTAAACTTCAGCAGTTGATGTGGACACAGATGTTTGTTTCTTGCAAAACCAGGAGACAAGTCTGTCACAAAGAAACTGGCAAGTTCCACTGGTGCTTTTCCTGTCTATTCTGCATCCAGCATAATCAGCATCTGAAAATCCAGTTAAGTCAAATGCTGAGTCTTTTGGATACCAGAGACCTAGATTTAGACAACTTTTTACATACCTAAGAATCCTTTTTACTAATGTTAAGTGTGACTCTATAGGGCTCACTTGGAATCTAGCGCATATGCATGTAGCAAACATTATGTCAGGTCTACTAGCTGTAAGGTACAATAAAGAGCCAATCATTGCTCTATATGTTGTTTGATCAACAGGTCTCCCATATTCAACAGCATCTAATATAACATTAGTAGGCATAGGTGTTTTCATACATGATGCTTCAGACATACCAAATTTCTTAACCGGTTCTTTTGCATACTTGGTTTGAGAGATGAATATGCCTTCAGCATGCTGTTTGACTTGCAATCCTAGAAAGAAGGAAATCTCACCCATGCTACTCATTTCAAATTTAGAATGCATTAGGTTGGAAAACCTTTTGCACAGATTTGAGTCTGTAGAACCAAAGATAATGTCATCTACATAGATTTGTACTAGTAAGGTATTGGATTTATGGGTTCTAATAAAAAGAGTTTGGTCTACTCTACCCCTTATAAAATCATTTTTCAGAAGAAAGCATGCTACGGTCTCATACCATGCTCTAGGAGCTTGCTTTAGACCATATAATGCTTTATACAATTTGAAAACATAATCAGGATGAGTTGGAGAAATAAAACCTGGGGGTTGTCTAACATAGACTTCTTCCTTGATGTCTCCATTGAAAAAAGCACTATTTACATCCATTTGATATACTTTGAATCCTTTGTGTGCTGCATAAGGTAAGAAAATTCTTATGACCTCTAACCTTGCAACTGGTGCAAAGGTCTGGTCATAGTCTATCCCTTCTTCTTGAGAGTATCATTGAGCAACTAGCCTTGCCTTGTTCCTTACAATGACTCCTTGATCATCCAATTTGTTTCTGAACACCCATTTTGTTCCAACAATGGAGTGATCCTTTGGCCTTGGCACTAGTTCCCAAACTTTGTTCCTTTCAAATTGATGTAATTCCTCTTGCATTGCAATGATCCATTGTGTATCTTGTTCTGCATCTTGAATGGATTGAGGCTCAATTTGAGAAAGAAAGCAGGTGTGCATCATGTTTTGGTTGAACTGATTTCTAGTTTGCACACAAGCTGAGATGTCTCCAATCACTTGGGATATTGGATGGTCTCTTGATGTTACTAAATCAACAGGGGGTATTGATTGTTCACCAACCTGTGTTGTTGTTTCCTCTTGTGGAACAACAACTGGCTCTTCAAGAAGGTTCTCTCCAAGATGTTGAATATCTTCTTCATCTCCATTGCTTTCATCCTTTTGTATAATATGTAACTTGTCCAAATTTTCAGCAAGAGAGTGTACCTGCAAAGATTCTATGGTAGAAGCATTCTTCTCCTTAAAAGACATGTTAGATTCATCAAAGGATACATGAACAGATTCTTCAATTTTAAGAGTAGATTTGTTATATACCCTATAAGCTTTACAAATCATGGAGTATCCCAGAAACACTCCTTCATCAGCTTTAGCTTGAAATTTTGCTATGTATTTCTTGTCATTATTGTGAATGTAACAAATGCAATCTAAAATTTTTAAATAATCTACTTTAGGTTTCTTCCCTTTGAGAAGTCTTGCCCTTCAGCTTATGTATCAAACTTCTATTCAACACATAGTTGGAGGTGTTCACTGCCTCTGCCCAAAAGGATAGGGGAAGGTGAACATCTAACAATAATGTAGCAGCAGATTCGATAAGTGTTCTATTTTTCCTTTCAACTACCCCATTTTGTTGAGGAGTTTTAGGAGCTGAGAAAGTGTGCATGATCCCTTCACTCTGACAGAACTCTTGCATAAGAAAAGAATCAAACTCTGTCCCATGATCACTTCTGATCAGGGCAATATGAGTATTGAACTTACTCTGTATGCATTTGAGAAACTCTGTCAAACACTTAAAGTTATCAGACTTCTTCCTCAGAAATAACACCCATGTGAATCTAGAGAAGTCATCTACAACTACTAAAGTATAAGATTTCCATCCTAAGCTTTGTACTATAATGGGTCCAAAGAGATCCATGTGTAACAGATACAAAATCCTAGGTGAATCACTCTTATTAAGTGACTTGAAGCTATTTTTGGTTTGTTTGCCTAATTGACAAGCCCTGCAAAGTCCTTCCTTCTTGTAGGGGCCAGAAGGTAGTCCTATAACAAGGTTGTCCTTGGATAGCTTAGCAATGGTTCTAAGGTTTATATGTCCTAATCTTTTATGCCATAGTTCATTAGGTCTATAAATAGAATTGAACAAGCATATATCTACCTTGGTTGAAAGAAAATCTACAAGATAAATGTTACCTTTCCTTTTACCTGTCAACACTGTTGTGTTGTCCTCTGATTTGATTTTGCATGAGGATTTGTTGAAAGTCACTTGGTAGCCTTCATCACACAGTTGACTGATACTGATTAAGTTGTGCTTCAGTCCTTCCACATAAGCTACTTTCTTGAATGTGACTGAGCCAATCTGGACTACACCAAATCCTTTTGTTAGTCCAAAGTTTGAATCACCAAATATTACTTTGGGTCCAAGTTTGGCTTTGAAGGATGTGAAATTCTCCTTGTTTTCTGTCATGTGCTTTGAGCACCCACTATCTAGATACCATTGCTGGTTTGCTGTTGGATAGGTCTTCACCTGCACATAAAATAATTTATTTGTTTTTGACCCAGTTTACCTTGGGCCTAGGTTGATAACCTTTAAAATCTGAAATAAAAGACATCTCTGGTTGACTCTTATAGCCATCAGGATGATATCTCCAAGGAGGTATTATCCATTCAGTATAAGGGTTAAACCTCTAAGATGTAGGACCTCTAGGATTGAAGTTTGATTTACCTTTGAAAGATTTGTCAGAACTCTGAGCTCTGTTCGACGATCTCTGAGCTGAGTTCGACGATCTTGGGTCAGATCGTCGAGCTCCGTTCGAAGATCGACTATGCTAGAGTTCAGAGTTCAAAAATTGTCGACCTGAGTTCGACGACTCAGCCTGAGATCGTTGAGCTCCATTCGGCGATCGTTGAGCTCTGTTCGACGTTTTTTGTTGAACTTTTGTTTTCTTAGGTAAATCAGAATTCTTCCTAGCCACCTCCACAACTCCCTTACCTTTATCTGAGATAAACTTGATTGGGGTTGTTAATACTATAGGTTGGCTGGATGAAGAACCCAAGCCCAGTGTACTATTGAATCTTAGGTTCACTGTGCTTGTGATGTCCATTAGTTTGATACTTCTCTCATTGAGGGATTCTTCAAACTTCTTGGCCTATGATAGTTCACTTTTCAGTGAGGCTGTCTGCTCCCTACAGCATTCCAACTCCCCAAAGAGTTTGAGGTTATCTGATTTTAAGGTGCTTTGTTCAGATAATTGATTTCTAAGAGAAATAATCACTTTCTCAGATTTTAATAGGTCTAAACACAGTGCCTTAAATTCACATTTGAAGTCCTCTGAATTAAAATCAAATGAGTCTATTACCTGATCCTCTTCAGATTGAGTTTCTGATTCAGACTCTAACTCTTGTTCTGCATCAGTATTGTGTTGAGAGGCATTGATATCCATCATGCAGAACTCCTTTTCTTCAGCATCATCTTCATCATCACTTGAGCTGGATGAAGCTTCTGATTCTTCTTCTGTTTCACTCTAGGTTTCAGCTACAAACCCCTTCTTGGTATGTTTGTTCTTGCTGGAGGAGGGTTTGTCATTGTTGTTTTTCTTGAAGTCTTTATCTCTTCTCCTTTCTTTCCTGTCCTTCTTGTCCTTATTCTGATTTTATGGACAGTCAGGCACAATGTGGCCTGGTTTCCTGCATCCAAAACAAATAATTTCTTTGTTATTGGACTTATCATACCTTGGCTTTTCATGCCCTCTGAATGACTTTTTCATGAAGTCCTTCCTGGCCATTTTATAAAACCTTTTGGCTAGTAAGCTTAGCAGCTCTTCATTGCCTGTGACGTTGTCTTCAGGCTGATCTTCAATAGCATTGAATGCTATTGACTTCTCTTTTCTGATTGCTGGTGAAGCAGCCTTCTGCTCTTCTTCTCTGTTCTTGATGAGCAGCTCATAAGACTTAAGCTTGCCCAAAAGAGCCTCGGTGGTGATCTCATTTAGGCTTCTGGCATCTTTGATTGGCCAGATCCTTAAGTCCCAAGTGCTGGGGAAGCACATTAGGATTTTGTCATTGAGTTTAGTTAGTGTGATCTCCTTTTCCAAGGTTTTCAGTTCATTGACTATGAGACTGAGTCTGTTATACATATCAGCAACTGACTCAATTTCTCCTTTCTTGAAGTTCTCATACTGAGTTATGAGATGGGATCTTCTATCTTTCCTTTCATCTGTAGATCCTGACACTATTTCAGATAGTTTGTCCCATATCTCTTTTGATGAGTTGCATTCAGCTACTTTTTGAAAGATTTCATCAGACATGATTTGTGCCAAAATGTTCATTACTTTGGCATCTGCAACTTTCCATTTTTTGATTTTTGCATCTGTTCCTGAAGGAGGTGGAACAACACTTGTACTTGTATTAGCTGGGGGACTTGGACACACTGTCAAAACAGAATTAAAGATATCTTCATCAATAGAATTCATGTACAATCTTATCCTTGCCTTCCAAAGTGCAAACTTAGATAGAATGAACACTGGAGGTCTGATGCTAGCATAATCTTTGTTATGTGTCATGGTTTTATACAAAGATAAATATAGTACAAATAATAAAAATGAAAACCCTCTATAAAAGATTGATCTTATCAGAGATCTTTTGGTTCAGGTGTTAGCCTGTAGGAACAAGGTAATTTAACCAACCTCGCTTTGATACCAATTGAAAGTGGGGATAAGATTTACCTTAACTCTAGAAGGGGGGGGGGGAGGGGTGAATAGAGTATATTAAAATAATTTTCAAGTTAAAAATTATTCTGCAGTGGAAGACTTAATTTAAATATATGTGTAAGATGCTTGCAATAAATAAGAATTATGAAAGCAAGAAATAAAAACACAGCACACAACAAACAAAATATAGCAACCAGAAGACACAAGGGGCTATAGTGGTTCCCCAATCAATCTGGGTACATCCACTATTCTACCACCCTAGGTAGGAATCCACTGCAGGATGAGTTGATCAGTTGTCCTGGGCACCAATGAGCTTTTGATAAGGTGCTCAAAAACTAAACCAGATTTTTTGATCAGGTGTCTTGCCACCACTGAGTTTTGACAAGGTCTCAGAAACCAGCACAAAACTTTTGAAGTGAGTTTTGAGAAACCCTTTTACAGCAGAAAAAGAAAGAGGTGAGGTGTTCTTCTCTGTCAACAATCTGAGAGAAGACTAGTGGATAATGTTGTCAAAGCTCCCCCTGAGATCTGGAAGTTCTTCAGGAAAAGAAGCTTTGTACTAGGGTGATAGGCCTTCAGTAGATGAGATCTCCAGCAAAGGATGATTCCAGCAGTTGCTGAAATATGTAGTGTCAGGAGTCTTGATGGATGAAGCCTTTTAACACTTTAGTCAAAAGAGATCTAGAAAATCTTCTTTTTTGTATGTTGATCTCCTTTAGTGGTGAGTGTTCTGAAAGAATTCTGTCTATGTGTGTCTGTCTGGCAAAGAATTCTTTTTTTTATGTCAAGAGTAGCAGAAAGAATATCCTCTCTTATTCCTTAGATCTGAAAAGAATGAATTGATTCTCTGTCTCCAAGATAGCCATTAGCCACTCATTAATGACTTCCTTAAATGAATTTTGTCTCTGGAGGAAAGTCCTAGAAAACATTCCTTTAAATCTCCCTTGAAACTTGCTCCAGATTAAATGAAATGGCTACAAGATCCTTGAAATAAATGCTGGGAATAAATAAGATAGAATTCCATAACTGTCTGAATTTGAATCTTGAGAATCTTCGACCTCTCCAGAAAATCGTCGACCCGAGCTCAACTATCGTCGACCTGGGGTCAGAGACTGGAACTAGACTGGAAACTGAAATCGTCGATCTGAGCTCAACTATCGTCGACCTGAGCTCAGAGACTGGGAAAACAGCTAGAGATAGAATCGTCGATCTGAGCTCAAAGATCGTCGAATGGAGTTCGACGACTCGTGGAACTGAGCTCAGAGATCGTCGACCTGAGTTTGACGATTCGTCGACCTGAGCTCGACGAAAATGACTTAGTCTCCTGAATTGAATATCTGATCTGAGGGTCTTGGAGGCAGCTTTCAAGCCTGATTCTCTAACCCTTAGACTCAATCTAATTGACCTTAAAAACTATACAAGGAGGTCAAAACAATTCTCCTAAGGACATAGTGATCCTTGCCAAAATCAGTAATAGGGTGTTCCAACATAGCCACTTCATGGGCCTTGCCTAAAAGCAATTAATGAAAGACAAAAGCGGCCTGGAGAGGCAGTTAGAGGAGAAAGAAGAAGAAAACAAATGATTGAAGGAAAGGGAAGCGTCATCACCTGATACTCGTGCGGTTACAATTATGAAAACGCGTGGTCTAACCTTTTACTTCTTTTATAGGTGATGTACGACCCGGCCAACCCAACCTTCCACGATAACGTCCTCCCGCAGGTTGTCTAGGGGATAGATAGACCGCTTAACCGCCTCCGAGACCTTGGCAGCTTAGCGGCCAGTTTCACCGACTTTACATGTGACGACATATACCCCACCTTGAAAAAGATGGTGGTCGCCGTCTACCGGGCGATCAAAGGCAAGGGCAAGGTCGGCGAGGATGACGACGAAGAGGAGAAAGACGATGAGGAAGAGGGCGACCAGGGAAATCGGAGCGAAGGCGCTTCATTTGAGACCGGCGGTCAGGCATCGGAGACCGCGCGGACAGATCCCGCGGCTTCTGGCAGCTCGACATCTAGCAACAGTGGCTACTCTGAATCTTCCTTCGACATCGACGGTGGTGGTGATTCAAGTCCTCCTGCGACTAAAAAACTCAAGTCGGACGATTAGGGAAATTTTTTATTTTTAACTTGTATTTTGAAATTTTTTGGAAACCGGCGGTATGATTTTGTAAACCGCACGGTTAACTTTTGGTAACCTTTTCTGAAATAGAAATGAAAGAAGACTTTACCTTTGATGTGTAGCTTGTTTTATTTTTCATTTTTTCTTTCTTGCATAAGTCTGCGCGGTCTCAGTGTTACTTCCGATTTAATATATAGTTAATATACAAATCGGTCTGAGTCCATACTGTGACTTCAGTGAAATTATCCGCAAGAGAGAGAGAGAGAGAGAGAGATTCTTGCGGCTTATTTCAGAATACACATTGACAATAAACCGCGCGGCTAACAGTTTAACAGCCAAAAGTCTTAATGAAGAAATAGAGTTATCTGTCTGGAAGAGGGAAATTCTGGCGACTTATTTGAGAATACACATTGAGCAAAAAGCCGTGCGGCAAACATTTTAACCTCCAAAAGCCTTAGTGAAGAAATTGAGTTATCTGCCTGGAAGAGAGAAATTCTCGCGGCGTATTTGAAAATACACATTGACCAATAAACTGCGCGGCTAACAGTTTAACCGCCAAAAGTCTTAATAATGAAATATACGTTTGCAGCTAGGGTGGACTCTGATGCAGATCACGCTTTTGTTGCAAGAGACTTAAGGATAGTGACAAATAATCTACGGCTTCTGATATGATCATGCAAGCCGGTAATCAAAGACACTTAAGCATGCTTAGCCGGCAAATAAGTCGCCTCATAGTAGAGACCAAACCCATACTAATTTTGTGGTGGCAAGTCGTAGGTTTACTAATATAATTGATACCATAAGCCGGCGGACTAAGCCCAAGAATTAACTGCCCGAAATAGGTTGGCAGACTTCCCGAGTATATAAATAATAAACTGATAACTATGCATATAGAAGCTGAATAATATAAACCGGCATATGTATCCGTGCGGTCTGCAACTGAGAATTATTAATCTTTCGATCTGAGAAAGATGGGTTACATACTTAAGCGACCAAGCGGGCAGGTGCGCACGAAGCCCATTACTTTCCACGCAGGGTCACAAAAACTGTAAAACACATTACCCAAGTAGGCTTGGCAGACTGAATAAATCAAGCTCTGCGGACCAGCTGAAAACCATAGTAAAGTCCAACTGAAATGAATTGACCCACTACTTAAGTGATCAAGCGGGCAGGTGCGTGTGACATTGCTTTCCTCACTGGGTCACAGAAGTTGTGAGATCAACCCGCTACAGACTTAGGTGACCAAGCGGGGAGGTGCATGTGGCATTGCTTTCCACGCAAGGTCACAAAAGCTGATGAAAGTTGGCATCTTTGCCTAAAACTTCTGCAAGAGTTGCAGACTTAGATGACCATGCGGGCAGGTGCATGTGGCATTACTTTCCACGCATGGTCACAAAAGCTGCCCACTCAATAAAAGGGGAAGGATTTACTGCCCTCTTGCCTGGAGTACAGCCAAGTTGATCTTTCAGGCATGTGCGTGTGGCATTGCTTTCCTATAAGATCAACCCAGCTGTGGGTCACCTGCAGGCACTGCTTGATGTTAGGTACATTGAAAAATGTGTACCAGATTTGAAGAAGCCTCACCCTACTCAATGATATACATCAAGGTGTATTTTATGTGTTTTGAGTTTATATGTGCAGGTTAAGTAATTGCAGGAAATGCAAAAAAAATTTCTAAGTCCATGTGTCGACACCTAGAAAGGCAGTGTCGACACTTATGAAGGCTTGGGTCGACACTGGAGAAAAGATGTGTCGACACTTGGAGTTAATTGTGTCGACACTTGGAAAGGCTGAGTCGACACCAGAATCAACTGTGTCGACACCATGAGGCTGTGTCGACACACAGAGAAGCAAAGTCGGCAGAATCAGTGTCGACACCAAAAGGCAGTGTCGACACACAGGAATACTTAGTCGACATCAATTGTGTCGACACATAGAGGCAGTGTCGACACACAGAAGTATTTGTCAACATCAACTGTGTCGACACACAGGACTTGTATCGACACACAGCAAAGCTTCAATAAAGTTAAAGTAAAGAAGTACTTATGTCGACAAAAAGGATATGTGTCGACACACAGCAAGTTTCAGCAAAGTTAAAGAAAAGAAGGCTTGTGTCGACACACAGATTCAGTGTCGACACATTCTGAAGAAGCAGTGTCGAGAAGTTGTTACAACAACAGAAGGAATTGTGTCGACACCGCCAAGGCTAGTGTCGACACTTAGTCCACTTGTGTCGACACTTAGTTTACTTGTGTCGACACATAATGAAGATCAGTCTCGACACTTTCAGACAGAGATAGTGATTTCAAGAAGTGACTGGATGACTTGACAGCTGCCATTTCTAACCGGTCTACTGCAACTGTCAAAGCTGTCAAAAGTTTGTTAGAAACCGGATCAGTCGGTTACCATGGAGAAAGACTATATAAAGGCTTTCTCCTTCAACAGAAAGTAATGATCATAATTAAGATTGAAGATCTACACAGATATCTATCAACACAAAAAGAAGAAGACCTTTGACAAAAGATCTAAGAAGTTGGAGAGAGAGAACTCCATCTAAGAAGTGCAGTTGCTGAACCAGGCTGCCAAGAAAGATTCAGATTGAGATCTGAATCTCAAGTCTGAAGTTGATTGAAGATCATCTTCTCAGGAGATTCAACCCTACTGAGTTCAGATTCAAGAAGCTTTGAAGAAAGCTAAGAGAGGTTGATATCTGCCATCAAGTTCTTTCAAGAACTATTTAAGAAGCCATTCATCCCTTCTCTCTCTATTTGGGTGATGGTTAATTACTTTGTTTAATCAATTTTCTGTAGGATCTATTCTAGATCTGAGTTGTAAGCCTATTATATAAAGGCTGAGTGTAGGAGACCCTATCCGGTGTCGCCTTGTAAGAAAAGAGCTTCCTAAATACTGTCAGGTTGAACTCAATCCTCTCCCGCCGGAGGTAGCTCGCGAACGCCACCATCATCGCGACGGTGTTGTAATTCAACTACGCGGGTACTGCGCCATATTATTTTAGGATTTGTCGGATCTCCGGCCAGAGGGGGAGGCGCAACCCCACCTCGAAATGCGAGATGGGGAAGGCGAGCTCATCCTCGTAGAAAGTGTTGATAGCCTCCCCCTCCCTCGGCCTGCGCGCCTCGAAACCCGACGGCACGTACTCAGCCTTGAACTCCACGAGCTCCTCCTCGCTGGTGTGCCCCTCAATGAAGCAGTAGTCGGTGAAGTGCTGCGCGCACTTGGAGCGGCCGTCGGCATCAAGGTTGGTCTTGCCCATGTTCGCAGAGGAAGGAGCAAAGCGCGAGCAGAAAAGGAGAAAGCGCGGAAAGAGGGCAATAAAAGCACAAGTACGGGGGTTGGTGAAGGGGGGGGGGGCTATTTATAGAAAAGGAAATCTTTGGTCAGGCTGTCCCATCGGCCCATCTCGCCACCCCAACTCGCCAACCCAGCTCGCCGACTTCCGGGTGCGTCCCAGTCAAGGCTAAGTCAAACATTGCAGTATATTATTTGAATAACACATGTCCAAGAATATTCTAAAAACTACTTATTACAGATCAAGTTCAGGAAAAAATGGCGGGGCACGCGAGCAGGGGGAGCATCAAGATGCGAGTACCGGTCGGCTCGGCATTGGAGCCGCACTCTTACCTACCCCGGCCTCACGGCTCCCGCCCCCCAGACTGCCGCGCGCGGAGCAGCTCGCAGATCCTCCCAGAATTCCTCTGCGCCACGGAGAGGCCATCGTTTATCTCGTCCAGAAGCCGGGAGGGGGACATCAGCTCGCCAGCCTGGCCACTTCGCACCTCGTCAGCGAGATGTGCGTAGTCGCATTGCAGCGTCTCGTTGACACCCTGCACCTCGCGCAGCCCGCACACCAGCTTATTGAGAATCTTGACCTCCCTCCTCGTTAGCTCGCCATGATCCACTTCAGGACCCAGGTAAGAGTCCAGCGAGCTTGGGGAGGGGAGGGGGGAGTAGTGGGTTGGCCGCGAAGATTCCTCGACAGTGGACTGGCTGGGGGGAGCTGTGAAGACAAGTATCAGCAAGAAGGGGAATGCAGGAAAAGTTCATGGGGCAAGAGACCAAGCAAAAATTGACCTGACGAGCTCAACAGCTCAAAGGAGATGTGGGAAGGGATGAACCTCAGATCCTTCCCGCAACCTGGGACGTGAGTCCCCGATGGGAGAAGTTCGAATCCCGGGGTGGGGATGATCCCCAGACCCACCCCCGCGGCCACGTCAGTTCACCGAGGAGAGGGGGCGCGCACCGGCGAATTCGGCCTCTGCGATCTAACAGGCTGTATCCCGAAGAGAAGAGTCGTGTCCCGTGGATGGATATCCGGTGTCTTGAACAGCGAGTCTGCGAGAACTGCCTCGCCTCCATCAGGCTGACCGTCTGGTTCGTCGCCGACCACGACAACCTCTTTATCCTTCTCAAGAACTATCGGAGTGGAGGAGCCAGTCCCCATCTCCATGGTGGTCCTCAGGTCTTCACAAATTGGCTCGGCCACCTTGGGGAACGGCTTCGACCTCTTTGAGCCGGGCTCGGCGGAGTCAACTTGAGGGATATTGGACGGGACCGTTGTCAGAGCAGCCACGCGAGCAGTCGAGGCCTGGCGAGCCCGGTTGAGGCGCTCTTGGATCTCCTGGGGAAGCGGCATCTTGGCAGCGTTAGAGAAAGGGGAAGGGCAAGAGCCAAGCAGGTATGGATGTATATATATAGCCGCAGGTGGACCTCACCCAAAGTTTCCCTCCAACTCGCCACCCTGCGCACGCCAAACACTTAGGGTTGGATGTTTCTTTCTGAGCTTTGTCAAGCTCAAAAAGAGCGGGTATTATGTACAACCCCGTGTCCTGCGAGCAAGGTCGCCAGGAACCAGACAGATCGAGTAGAAGATGGTGGGCGAGCTTGGCAGTGGAGAAGCCAATCCTGAGCTCGGCATTCGCCGACCAGAGACCAACGTTCGTCGACCAAAGATCAGCCTTTGTCAACCCCGAGCTCGGCATTCGCCGAGCTGGCACAGGACAACTAATGGTGACCAATGGATGGGCGAGGTCACCATCCCAGCTCGCGCCCTCGCAACGGAGCTCGGCAACAGCAGGCGAGCAGGACCTGCCGAGGTGATCAAGCCCGCAAGCTCGCCTGGATGTGTGAGGTAGTTTTTACTGTTTTGCCCCCACTGGTCTGCACATAGCCCTTCAAAACAACGGAGTTTGGCAGTTGGCAGACCCAGCCAATGGTTTTCTGGTAATTTCAGGTCAGTTTTTTGGTTATTGGCAGTTCAGATTCTAAAAACTATAAATAGGACCCAAGGGGTACCCCAGAAAGCAGGCTTCCTGTGCTTTCCTGCTCCAGTTTTCAAGTGCTTTCTGAGGGTACCTTAGCTCGGCCTCTTGCTAAGGAGGGGAAGCGCTCTGACATCTTCCGGGTGTGTGGTGGGACCTCCCCGCCGAGCCCTTGAGTCGGTTTTTCCTTGTCTTCTTTGTTGTTTTGCTTGCAGGAGTGAAGTAGGTGTGAGACCACCCCTTCCCCAAGGGTCGAACTCCACATGAGACTGATTTTCAGTTTCAACATCCAGGTCATCGATCAATAGGTGTGACCTACTCCATTTAAGTTCGCCCGGCAGTAGACAACCTACCCTCATGGTAGCCAACAGGAGGAGGCAACCTCCAGGCCGCCCAGCAGGGGCGGCAAGCCTTCCGATCCAATAGGAGGCGGACTCCAGCAAAGGTGGAGACCTGCTTCTTCAGCCCGCCAGGTCACCCATTCGGTCACTCACACACCTACAGCTCGCGAACTCTCTCAGTAGGCCCAAGGATCGTGGACCAACGTCAATCCAAACATCTTGCATACTCGTCTTCAATCTGCCAGATCGACAACTCGTCAAGAGGAGACTTCAAGAGAGGCGGTCTTGTCTCGTCCGCCGCAGGCAAGGCAGACTCTTCTAGTCCTCCACCGAGCCCTCCAGCTTTCCCCCAGCATTCCCTACAGCAGAGGCAGACTCGCTTCGCAGCTCACCAATCGGCCTTCCGCTCCTTTCCAGTAAGGGGCAGACTCCTCAGCCTGCACACCTTGGCGTGGGTTCACTCAGCACATCAGAGGCGGACTCGTCCCAGCCCGCCAAGCAGCAGATCAACTCCAGAAGACAAGCCCCTGACCCGTGCGACCTGGCGTGGACTCTGCGGACTCAAAGTTCTACTCGCACAACTCACCGCCTCACCGGGGGTGACGTTACCAGAAACTGTTACCTCCTCGGGCCTATAAATACCCCCCCATACCTCCTCATTAAGGAGGACACAGAAACGAAGAAAACCCCAGACAAGGTCAGAGCATCAGGCCTTGCGGACTCCTCTTCTCAGTCCGCGTGACCTTATCAGGCCACTCAGCATGATCGTGCAGTCCGCTTTATTTACTCCAGCGTGCTACAGGATCAGTCACTCGCGCGGTCTGCCGACTTCTCTTCTCAGTCTGTGCGGCCTCCTCTAGCAACTTTTTCCTTAGCCGCCAGATTCCCCAATATACCATTTATTTGCTTTCCATGTAAGGGTGCAACTCAAGCTGTAATCACTGAATAATAATCAAAGGACAACACATCGCAAGAGTGGCATTTATGCCACAACGTGCGAAGTCTGTTGTTCCCGTGCTAGCGGCCCCCTCTTCTTCTCAAATCACTTCTCTCGGCATCAACTAGCAAGTATAACCATCAAAGTAACCGTCTACTCGACAGTTCCTGATCAACCTTCCCACACGGATAATCAACCTCCTTTCCTCTATCCCCACAATCCTTGATTAAGCCCATGCTCCACTCTCAAGCACTTAGAAGCTTTTCCTTGCATCCTCAACAACCTCTCTGTTATCCCCGCAAACTTCTCCTCCCTCCGTTTTCGCGCATCAACATCCTCGACTCCCACCCCACCATAGATCAGGTCGATCCCTACTTGGCCGCCCACGTCAGCACGGTCCTCACACATATCGTCCTCTGCTCATGACAGGACTTCATTTATCTTCACCTCTTAGCTGTACAACAACTATTGTGGGGCCAACCCCCTGGCTCCCCTTATCTCCAAAAACATCGGGCAGGTAGCCGTCGCATGACTTTCCTCCTGGTGGAAGTCATAGTAGGGCACCACCGCTCTGCCTCCCAGACTCCTCCTCTGGACGCCTCTCCTCCTCATTCCTAGAGCTATTGCCATCGCTTGATGTAGTACGGAGACAGGGGGCCTCGGGCCTTGCCTCCATCCTGGAGGGTTGAAATGGCCCTGCCCCCCTTGGCGGTTTTCTCCTCCATGAAAACCTCTCCTCTGGCCGTGATCGAGCCACTCTTGTTGCCTCTAGCCTAGTCTGTTATTTGAATCCTGGTGGCCCCAAATCTACTGCTATTGCTGCTCCCATGGCTGGGGCTCTACCCTCCTGACCTCGTAGCCCTTGTCACCTCCTGACTCTCTCTCCTCCTCTGAAGCCCACTTGGCTAGCTTCCTGGCAAATGTCGGGTTTGACCCTTCGCCCTCGACCTCCCTCGCCGCCCTTTCCATCAACTCTTCAAAGGACTGCAGCAGCACCCGCTTCAGCTCCATTATGAATAACCACTTATGCAGTCCTAGGGTGACGGCCACCATGAGGGTGTGTCCAGACATCTCTTGGACTTGGATGACCTCCTCCTAGAACCGGTCCACATAGCTTCCCAGCATCTCATCCAGCCCCTGCTTGATGAGAAACAGGGAATCTGACTCATTATTCCTCTTCTTCGAAGTGGTAAAACTCAGCAGAAACCCCCGATGAAGGTCCACAAAGTAGTAGATGGAGCTGTAAGGGAGATGATGAAACCAATCCCTCACCTTCTCTTTAAGGGTTACAACGAAGTGTCAACACGTAAAGGCATCTGACATTTGCCTTATCGAGACCACATCCTTGAACCATAGGATATGCTAGATGGGATCATCCCTTCCGGTGTAGTACGACATCTCGGGCTCGCGAAACCCCTCGGGGACTGGGGCGGATGGGACCAGCTTGCTGAAGGGACATTCTTCCCCAACCAGGCGAGGAGAGCGATCTCGCACCTGAACCTCGCCGGTCCTGCCGCACTCGCCGAGCCGGGAAGCAGGCTTTCCCGGGGAGATCTCGCTCGTTGTCTTCCTCCTCCACTTCCTTCCCAGGATGCCTGATGTGGGCGTTCTCGCCCAGAGCTGGGGCGGCGACCACTGGGATGGCGGGTGCCGAGCACTCTCTGCGAGCCCTGAGTGCGAAGAGTATAAGATTCCGGACATCCTTCTTAAAGTCCTCAAACATTCTGATGGTGGCGAGATGAGCGGAGGTGGCAAGTCGGCCTGGTCAGATCCTTGGAGTTCTTCTCTAGTCATTGAGCTCGCTAAGATTTTCTGTGCTGGCCACTCTCCACACTCACCACACCAAAATGTTGAAACCAAAACTCTGTTTCTGTTGAGTTCGGACCCTAGAAAGGGATGACCGCACACTTACTTCTCCTAGTAAACTCGAGTGACCGAGAACTTAGGACTTGATGGAATGCCCCCTCCTCCACCATTTGAAGACGATGCTGACGATGTTGATGATGATCCGGTTGATAAGGCAATACAACTCAAGGACGTGAGGCGGCACGAGGACGCTAATGGAAGGCTACGCTACAACTTCTGCCCGCGGCGTGCTACCGGCTCTGCAAAGAATTAGCCTTATTTATTTCATTTTTTTGAACTCTATTTTATATTTGGAATATAAAATTATCCTATGTTTACGTGATAATTTTATATTAATTGCATACTTTGTTATTTATAATTTTGAACAATTTTAATGTTGGTGTGCATTTAGCCATTCGGATGGATGAGATTACATCTCCATCATGAATGGTTAAGGCTTGTTTGTAACTCATATATAAGGAGGCTTCCTTATGAGATTATTAGACAAGATTTAAACATAATTTCTCCTTGAGAATTTCGGCCAAGAGGAGATCTCTCCAAGCCGCCGCCCCCCTTGCTTGTGGTGTGAAGTCGCCGCCACCTCCTTGCTCCCTCCATCCGTTCGGTGCGACTCCGGCGCGGCTTCCTTCGGTGCGACTCCTTGGAAGAAGGTGGCAAACCCTTTGGTGTGATGCCGGTGGATCCGTGGAGAGAGTGATTCTCCCACAGTTATCTTGTGTGAAAAGCTTTTCGGTTGGGTAATCACTTCCCTCTCCCTTGTGAGATTCTCTCCTTTAGTTGTGGTGGTTTCGCACTCGTTTTCTCTGGAAAATTAATTTAATCACTGCAAGTTTTT
Source organism: Platanthera guangdongensis (assembly GCA_039583875.1). Classification (NCBI taxonomy): domain Eukaryota; kingdom Viridiplantae; phylum Streptophyta; class Magnoliopsida; order Asparagales; family Orchidaceae; genus Platanthera; species Platanthera guangdongensis. The sequence goes on along the minus strand of CM077156.1, from coordinate 41,464,744 downwards.
GATCGAAATCGCCGTTGCTAGGCCTTTTAATTCCGGATCAGGTGGATCCTATTTGCCTGAGCGAATCTTGGCCTATAGCCTTGGTCTTGCTCTCAAAAAGAGTGGCAACCTTTGTGTTTTCTTGGGGAATATTCCGACTCAAATTTCCGATCGTTGTTTTCGAGTCGACCATTCTTCCTTTGTTATTTGTGTTGCGTTCTTGCGACGAGAAACTATTGTGGGTGATAGTTGTTGTGTAGGTGTGGTAGATCTACGACGTGTACTGCGTAGATAGAGCGTTAGCTTCGTGGAGATCTCCGATTCCGGACCCCCCCTACATCAGTTTGGTATCAGAGGGAGGTTGTTTCAACTTTCACGTTGCAAACATCCTCTCTGCGTTCCTTGTTGGTTGATCGGATCTTTAGAAAATCAAAAAAAATTATATTCTGGGTCTGCCAATAGCGGGCTAAAATCCTTATTTTTCAGCGAAATTTCAAAAAACAAATTAATGATCTACGTGTTATTCACGTTGGGAATCTATAAAAATACTTTTTTCCAGTATAGCGACAGCCCTAGGAAAAATCATCTTTCCAAGATTTTTCTAAACCTGAATGCGCACTAGGCTCGGATCGGAATATTTGACTCCGTCTACGTCTAGGATGGCTGCGAATGAGCATGGGGATCCTAACACCGAGGCCATAGCAGGGCTGCGTAACGAAATAATGGAGCTTAGGGACATGTTAATACAAATCCTACAAAATCAAGCTAGGTCACCCACGCCACCCGTTAATGTTGACCGGCCCAACCGGCACCAACATAATTCTGATTCGGATTCTGATGGGGACTCCCCACGGGTGCCCCCTAGAGGAGACCGCCCCGAGCAAGACATTGATATTACTAGGGCCATTAAGATAAATGCCCCCACTTATGATGGCATGGGAGATCCCCAAATCTTCCTTAACTGGAATGTGGACATGGAGTGTTACTTCGTGTGGCACAACCTGACGGATCCCCAAAAGGTCCAAGTTGCCCGAATGAAGTTAACAGGTCGTACAAAGACGTTTTGGCTGAATGAGGAGCGAAGGTTAGGAACCGGACACGGAGCCCCCCTTATAGGTTGGCTAGTATTGAAAAACTTGTTGACCGATCAGTACGTTCCCGCATACCATCGGACACAGATGTTCGATGAGCTTTCCACTCTGCGGCAGGACTCAAACTCGGTAGCTGAATATATGGGTGAACTTAAGGACCGTATGGTGCGATATGACCTTAGGGAGATCCCCGAAGTCACTTTATCTAGATTTCGAAAGGGGCTTCACCCCGATATCCAAAGGAAGCTCTTGCGATATGGGCATACGGACTTGAACACAACTTTCAATGCCGCCTTGGACATTGAAAAACACCTAGCATTTAAGGTTCACTCCCGTTACGCTCATGCGAAGAACAAGTCCACCACTGGGGCATCTTCTTCCACATACCGTGATAAGGGAAAGTTCAAATCCACCGAGTCGAAGTCAGTCGTGATCACCGCTAGGAACACCAAGAACCCTGCGAGTGAGCGTGTCCCTATAGGGAAGGTTAGCAAGGCTAACACCACTTGTTACTCTTGCGGCATTCAAGGACACTATGCCTACGAATGCCCAACAAAGACGAAAGCCCTAGCCTTATTAGAGCCAACTACCGACCCTGACGATTATGTATACGAGGCCGCAGAGGAGAGTGACCCCGAAGGAGTCCCTAGTGACTTAGAGGACGATCACCCCCTTATGGTGATGCGTTGTACCTTGACCACTCCTTGTCCATTATATGATTGGAAGAGGACGAGCATATTTTCTCCGATTTTTAAGAGTGGCGAGAAGCTTTCCAAGCTGATTGTTGATAGTGGTAGCTGCGTGAATGTCGTATCTGAGAACGCTGTTGCACGTATGTCCTTGATCACGGAACCACACCCGACCCCATATCAGGTCGCTTGGATCAACAAGATCTCTGTACCCGTTACCAAGCGATGCCTGGTCCCACTCTCATTCAAATCCTACATTGATGAGGTGTGGTGTGATGTCCTGCCGATGGACGCTTGTCATGTGTTGTTAGGCCGCCCTTGGCTATACAACCGTGATGTTACACATTTTGGTAGAGCCAACACTTATGAATTCAAATTCAATGGCAAAACCATCACTTTGAGGCCGACCATCCTAAAGGAGCCCGTAGTCTTGGCTAAGGACACCACTATTCCGGTAGAACGGAAAACGTTGAATCTAGTTGGTAAGAAAGAGTTTGAGAGAGATCCGTTCTTTGATGGTATTATGTATGCGCTAGTCCTCCTAAGTGCGAAGCCCGATTTTAGAATTTTGGATGAGTTACCTAGTGAGTTACGGGAACTGTTGGAGGAGTATAGGGACGTGTACCCAGATGAGTTGCCGCCCACGTTACCCCCGCTTAGGAATATCCAGCATGCGATAGATCTCATCCCGGGGTCTTCCTTGCCAAATCATCCCCATTATCGACTCCACCCCGCAGCTCACCTGGATTTGCAGTCCCAGATAGAGGGCTTGCTGGCGAAAGGTTTTATTAGGACTAGTATGAGTCCATGTGCTGTACCAGACCTACTTGCCCCCAAGAAGGATGGTATATTGAGGATGTGCGTTGATAGCCGGGCTATCAACAAAATCACCATCAAGTATAGGTTCCCCATTCCCCGCCTAGATGATTTGTTGGATGTCTTGTCTGCAGCCACCGTATTCTCCAAATTAGATCTTCAGAGTGGCTATCACCAGATTAGGATACGAGAGGGCGACGAGTGGAAAATGACGTTTAAGTCAAAGGATGGTCTGTACGAATGGCTTGTGATGCCCTTTGGGTTATCCAATGCCCCTAGTACCTTCTCCCGGATGATGACACCTGTCTTTTAGGCATTCATTGGGCAGTTCATTGTCGTCTACTTTGACGATATTCTGATTTATAGCACCTCTACTACCGAGCACATCTCCCACATGAGAGTGATCCTTTCCACCCTACGGAAGGAGACTTTATCTCTCAATCTTAAGAAATGCACTTTCTATGCCTCAGAGGTAGAGTTCTTAGGCTATATAGTCAGCTCTAAGGGTATTCGAGTTGATCCGGGCAAGGTTCAGGTCATTAAGGACTGGCCCGTGCCAACCACCCTACATGAGGTGCGTAGTTTTCATGGGTTAGCCACGTTTTATCGTCGTTTCATACGAGACTTCAGTAGTATTATGACGCCTATCACAGACTGTATGAAGAAGGGAGAGTTTATGTGGACGAAGTCCTCCACCTATGCTTTTGAACGAATAAAGGAGCTTATTACTGAGGCACCTGTCTTACGTCTACCTGACTTTGCTAAAGTCTTTGAGCTCACATGTGATGCGTCTGGGGTAGGGATTGGAGGTGTCTTGAGCCAGGAGGGCCATCCCGTTAGTTATTTTAGCGAGAAGTTGTCCGGTCTTAAGCTGAACTATTCAAATTACGATAGGGAATTTTATGTTGTAGTCCGATGTCTACACCATTGGAGTCACTATCTCCTCTCCAAGGAGTTTGTGATCCTCTCTGATCATGAGGCTTTACGTTTCATCAACGGCCAGCATAAGATCAGCCCACGACACGCTAAGTGGGTAGCTTTCTTACAAGGTTACACGTTTAATCTCAAGCACCTTAAGGGAGCTGATAACCGAGTCACGGACGCCCTTTATCGTCTTACTATTTTACACACCTCTATGGAAGTACATGTTGTAGGATTTGAGCGGGTTAAGGATGAGTACGCCACGTGTCCTGACTTCCAGGACTTCTATTTATCTGTCCAGGATAGCTCCCCCACGACGATATCTGCATACGTCATCCAGGACGGTTACCTGTTTAGGAACGGGAAGCTATGTATTCCGCAGTCATCGTTACGACTACATATCATATGGGAGTTGCATAGCGGAGGGTTGAGTGGCGACTTCAGTAGAGATAAGACCATTACGTTAGTCGAGGACAAATTCTATTGGCCAAAACTTAAGGTTATGGTGGGACAGGTAGTGAGTAGCTGCCGCACGTGTCAGGTGTCTAAGGGTAGAAAGACCAACGTAGGATTATATACACCCTTGCCTATTCCCTCCATGCCTTGGGTAGACGTTAGTATGGATTTTGTACTAGGCCTCCCCATTACCCTATGCCATCACGACTCAGTTTTTGTAGTTATGGATAGGTTTTCAAAGATGGCTTATTTCATCCCGTGCAGTAGGACAAACGATGCGTCTCACGTCGCTAAACTATATTTTAAAGAAGTCGTTAGTCACCGTGGAGTGCCACAGACCATAGTATCGGATAGGGACGTAAAATTCACAAGTTATTTTTGGAAAAGTCTTTGGATATTAATGGGAACAAAATTATTGTTTTCCTCCGCCTATCATCCCCAAACTGATGGGCAGACGGAAGTGGTTAATCAGAGCTTAGGAAATTCTTTACGATGCCTTGTGAGTGATCACAAGAGCACTTGGGATCTTCTCCTTCCCCATGCCCAATTAGCCTACAATAATTCCAAGAATAGGTCTACGGGTCTAACTCGGAATGAGATTATCCACGAGTATAAGGCTCCTATGCCGCTTGAGTTGATGTCGTTGCCCCCCACGTACAAGGCAAGATAGTTTGCACAATCCTTCGCCCAATACATCCATGATTTATACGCACGTATACGGGCCACCTTGACTACGCAATAAGACTCGTATCAAGCGCACACTAATTTACATAGGAGAGTATCAAACTTCAAAATTGGCGATCTAGTTTTAGTCCGTTTGGTTCCCGAACGCTTGCCAACTGGCACCGTTAAAAAGTTAGCACCAAAGCGCGTCGGCCCTTTTCGGATTGTTAAGAAGTTCGGTGACAACGCTTTCGTTTTGGACTTGCCTGCTGATTGGGGTATCTCCCCCATTTTTAACGTTTCGGATTTAACGATGTTTGTGTCACCACCACAAGAGTTGATTTCTTTGTCGTCTTCTTCTCCCACTCTAAATTCTCATGGGTTGGGGAGTGGTAGTACAGATGATCTCTCTCTTTCGATCCCCACAGGTATATCATCGGATGGTAAGTTGCCTTCCTTCCTGCCTACTGCCAATATGTTCCCCAGGTTTCCACGGACGTTTTCCACTCAAAAGATGATACTTGATGCTGAGCCTGTTACCACTGCTGATGGCGACACGCACCGCTTTCTCATCCGTTGGCGTGATCGGCCCCCTTCGGATGATTCTTGGGTACTCGAGATGGAGCTGCAAAATTTGGATGCCGCTCTCCTTCACCGCTATCGCTTGGACCACGCAACAGAGATGCGTGCATTTGAGCGGGGGAGGATTGATGGCATGCCCCCTCCTCCACCATTTGAAGACGATGCTGACGATGCTGATGATGATCCGGTTGATAAGGCAATACAACTCAAAGATGTGAGGCGGCACGATGACGCTAACGGAAGGCTACGCTACAACTTCCGCCCGCGGCGTGCTACAGCCACGACAAAGAATTAGCCTTATTTATTTCATTTTCTTGAACTTTATTTTATATTTGGAATATAAAATTATCCTATGTTTACGTGATAATTTTATATTCATTGCATGTTTTGTTATTTTTAATTTTGAACAATTTTAATGTTAGTGTGCATTTAGCCATTCGGATGGATGAGATTACATCTCCATCATGAATGGTTAAGGCTTGTTTGTAACTCCTATATAAGGAGGCTTCCTTATGAGATAATTAGATAAGATTTAAACCTAATTTTTCCTTGAGAATTTCGGCCAAGAGGAGATCTCTCCAAGCCGCCGCCCACCTTGCTTGTGGTGTGAAGCCGCCGCCCCCCTTGCTTGTGGTGTGAAGCCGCCGCCCCCTCCTTGCTCCCTCCATCCGTTCGGTGCGACTCCGGCGCGGCTTCCTTCGGTGCAACTCCTTGGAAGAAGGTTGCAAACCCTTCGGTGTGACGCTGGTGGATCCGTGGAGAGAGTGATTCTCCCACAGTTATCTTGTGTGAAAAGCTTTCCGGTTGGGTAATCTCTTCCCACTCCCTTGTGTGATTCTCTTCTTTAGTTGTGGTGGTTTTGCACTCGTTTTCTCTCGAAAATTAATTCAATCGCTGCAAGTTTTGGATCGAAATCGCCGTTGCTAGACTTTTTAATTCCGGATCGGGTGGATCCTATTTGCCTGAGCGGATCTTGGCCTATAGCCTTGGTCTTGCTCTCAAAAAGAGTGACAACCTTTGTGTTTTTCTTGGGGAATATTCCGACTCAAATTTTCGATCGTTGTTTTCGAGTCGACCATTCTTCCTTTGTTATTTGTGTTGCGTTCTTGCGACGAGAAACTATTGTGGGCGATAGGTGTTTTGTAGGTGCGGTAGATCTACGACGTGTAGTGCGTAGATAGAGCGTTAGCTTCGTGGAGATCTCCGATTCCGGACCCCCTACATCAGGACTCGAGACTAAGCCAAGGCTCCAGCACGGAGGTTCCACCACACATCCAGAAGTTTTTAGAGCGTTTCCCCTCCTTAGACAGTGCTGAGCTACGGGCACATCAGAAAGCGCTATAAGAGTAGAGAATGAGAAAGCTTGAAAGCTTGCTTTCAGAGGTACCCCCTTGAATCTACTTATAGATTTTTAAGCCTGGCCTACAAATAGCGCAACTTCGCTGTTCTAAACAGTTATTTGCAGCCCAAAGTGGGTCTACCAATAGAAAAACTCTACTCTTCAGTGAGGCTTCTAGCAGACCAAATAATGTTAAATACACGCTATCTGCACCGTACCTACGGGGGATGATCGGGACCACCTCGCCACTCTTTTGGGTGGATTTGGCCCGGCTCCCGCAGCTCGCCACTCTCTTTAGGCGAGCGCGAGATAGGCTCCTATGGCTCGCCTGCCCATAACACGGAGGCAGGCCGACTATCTTGGTTTGGCAGCCACTCAGGAGTATGCGGGCCGGCAAGCCAGCTCGCTCGCATTCTGGGCAGGCGAGGACTGGCTATCCTAGCCCGCTCGCCTCTTTAGGGGAGTGCGGTTTGCGCAACCCCGAGGGCTTCGTTCTGCCTTGTTGGATCCACTCGGCGAACACGAGGTTGTACATTACTCATATATTAGCATTAGCATATCATCCTTAAATAAATGATTCAGCAGAGGTCTCGAACCGTGAAATAAAGAAAATTCATGCAAAGACTGTAACCGTCAACTGTAAAAATTGGTCAATAAATCTCAATGAAACTTTATGGGCTTATAGGACAGCTTATAAGACACCAATTAGCTTGACTCCTTACCTGTTAGTTTATGGAAAAACATGTCATTTACCTCTAAAGTTAGAACACTGAGTACATTGGGTCATAAAGAAGATAAAATTTGACTTTACGGCTGTAAGGAAGAACAGACTTTTGCAATTAAACGAGTCAGAAGAAATAAGGATGAAAGCGTACGAGAGTGCAAGAATTTACAAAAAGCGAACAAAGAAGTGGAACGATCTGTGCTTGAATGAAAAACCTTTCCAACCGGGATAATTAGTTCTATTATTCAACTCTCCTTTAAAAATTTCCCCGGAAAGCATAATTCTCGTTGGTCGGGACCATTTCATGTGAAAGAAGTCCACCCGAATGCCGCAATCACCGTCTTAAATGAGAAGGATAATTCGGAGTTTAAAGTGAATGGAAAGCGACTAAAAATCTATAGGAGCGATGACAATGAACGATTGGTGTAGTTCATTCCGAAAAATAACAAAAATTAAAAACAAATGTCCAATTATTAGCTGATAATTATTTTCATCTTTAAGCATTAGTTGTATGAGTTTTGAAATGCGTCGTCTTGCCATCAAAATTTGGCCCAAAAAGCAGTTATCCTGCAGTCTGTCCGACAGAAAAATAAATGTTGCAGCATATTTAAATATGTTGTATTAATATTTTTTCTGTCCGCCCTTGGTAAGTTCAGCGTTTGCAGCCGGTACCACTGAACTAGGGCTCATCTGTGTTATCCAGTCTGGCAAATTAGAATATGAACATATTAGGGACGATTTCTCTCCCTTCTTGCTTAAATCCCGGCTCCTTCCTCTAAACCGTAATCACGCGATTCGGTGGAGGCGTGGAGTACAGTGTAATGGGCAGTGAGCGATGACATCTTTCTGCCAGCAAAACCTCTTCTTCCGCCCATATCTCATGAGTGCGGTAAGTCGTTGGTCTCTCCTATTTTTCATTCCAGGTTTAGGGTTCCGTTTAGCATAGTTTTGTTTTCTTAGGGTATGGCTTCTAAGTGGAAGGGCGAAGGGAAGTCAGTGGCTCATAAGAATATTCCACTCATTAACGATAAAGCCAAAGATCTCTATGAAAATGTCAAATCAATATCTGGCATACTTGAGCAAGTCTTTCAAATTGAAGTCCGAGGGTGCAGCATAACCTATATAGGACAAATCCGAACAGGCTGGGAAACTTTTTGTCATCCTAGGTGCAAAGCCATTTTTCCATGGGTTATGAGTTCTGTGCTAATGCCCCATTTCAGAACAATGATAAAGTGCTGATGAGGGGCAGAGAGATAGATTATTCAGCTGATGCTATCATCAGTTATTTTGATCTACAAAATCTGGAGGAAGATGGGTAAGAGGGTCTAAAAAGAACGATTTCTTCACTTGAGGTTGCAACAACTTTATCCATCACGTCACACATTGAGCGTGTTAACCAATATAAGGATGTACTCCACTCCAACAACTTTACATGAGGGGCAAAAGTTTGGTTACTGTTTGTTAACGCCAGTATTCTACCAACTAAACATTTGAATAATGTATCGTTTCTTCGGGCTTTACTATTATATTGTATTCTATGAGGAAAAAAGATAAACATAGGATGGATAATAGTGGAACAAGTTCGTGAAAAGGCAAAGACTAAAGTCGGCTGACACCTGTGGTTCCCAACTCTTATAACTGCTCTTTGTCGACATGCCGGTGTGAGAGAAAGGGATACCATCATTACACTGGGGAAACATCATATTACTCACATCGTCATTTCCACAAATATCAAAATCTCTTCAGACCGCAATTTGGTCAAAGGTAAATCTACACTACTACCTGCTTCCTCTACAACCAAACCAAAATAGCCCAAACTAGAGTCAGCAGTCTCTCAACAGGACACAACCAAAATCATGGCATATTTGAAACACCTCACGGAGTATCAACGAAGCCATCACAATATTTTCTTTGCACAGTTAAAAATTCTAAAAAGGAATTAATTGAACATATTGTGGCACGCTCAGCTTCCGCTTAGTGACCAATCTCTCCCATTCCTTTCATTGTTCGATGCGGATAAATACATGCTTAATGCTCGTGCAAACGAGCCAATCCTTTGATCGATGATGTGTCTGATGAACAAGAGATGAATAAAGAATGCAATGAGAGTGGGGAAGATGAGGAAAGCGATGAAGACGATGAAAGTGATGAATGTGTAAAAGGAGACGAGGACACCGATGAAGACAGCGCAGAAGACTGATGCACTTTCACATCTACGTTTTACTTCTATTCTGGAACAACCTTTTTGTTTGAAATATATGGTGAATAGCATATTTCTATTTTGGACTGTTGTTGATGCTGACCTGCTTCACTCTCACATTTTTATTTTGGACAGTGGTTGATTAAATACCTGCTCAGGTTGTTTTTGTTTTCTGATTATACTTATAGGATGGTTTAAACAGGAATCAGTTTGTTTCTATTTTTTGCCTGCTACTCTTTAATATTTTGGACAAAACTCAGTTCTGAATATTATGGTTTGATATGCTGATGCTAGTTGATAAGTTTTTTTAAATATGCACCATTGTGGACTATTATTGCATCATCATAATATTATTTATAATTGTTATTGTCTGGGGAAATCAGTTCAATCATTCTCCTGGGTATGAAGTGTTAATATGTTTGATTAATTTGGTTCTGAGTGGTTCTGTAGTTGCTACTATAGAAGTGAATGAGACTGTTTGATCTGTAATCTAAATTTATGATTGCTTTAACTCTTGATTTAATTGTTATTGTTCTGCAGTATTAGTATTGTTTTTGATTGAAGAGTGGTTATTATCTATAATTGCTAAGGAACTAGATCAAATGAGAATATACCATCAGCAAAAGCAACATTCATTATGCCAACTAGTCTAGGTCACTTATTTCCTGATTTTATGCAGTATGTTTTTATGCGATCACAGTTTGCTCATTTTTCTATTTGCAGCTAATCTTAGATTGAATGACATTAAACAGCATTCAGTTACTTATGAGTTTATCATCGTTGATGACTTGCACCCCATATTGCGACATACTTACAAGAGGATGCAAAGGATGAGCATGATTTATTCAAAGAACTACACGATTTCAGGGGAGTACTTTATTTCAGTTGCATTAATTATGAGTGCTTGTAAATTGATGGCTAAATTTCTACTTCACCCAACCTTTTGAATTGGCACGCAATTTTTTTATGATAAATCTTTATTCGGGACTAGCAAAGATTTAGGCGTGAGGGTGATGTGAAGTAAACTTCACCGATTGAGTGGAGAATAGCCTATTGAATTTCAATTTATAGAGCCTTACTCTTAGACCAAATTATGCAATTTTAATTGATTGGTCAAACCTAAAACTTCAGATTTTTGCTTCTGAAGTTAGTGAGATATTGGAGAGCTCTATTTTGTATTTCACATATGCACATTATTTCTTAAAAATATTTGCACACTACAAATTAATTTTATTGATTTTCAAACATAATACGGGAGGGATGAACAAGAAATAGGTCAATTACAAAAGCTAAGACATCAAGGTTAGATAGTTAATTGATAAAGATGATTAAGGTCGTCCTTGGATCAGGTCGACGAGGTTAGATAGTTAATTGATAAAGATGAATAAGGTCATCCTTTGATCAGGTCGACCCATGCAGTCTATAATTATCCATTGCCCTTTGACCTTGAGCTTTACCATTTTGATACAAATTATCAACGTATAATTTCCCTATATTTTTACTAGTTATTTTTAATAAGCTGTCTAGTTATGGGTGATTTTAAAAAAGGAGTAAAAATGTACAAAAGTGGCATAGTGGTATGTGGCTTAAGTGTTTGTACATCTACTTGTAATGACTCCAACTATGATTATAAAAAAGGGATAAAAAAATTGTAGAAATGTCATAGTGATATGTGGCTAATGTGTGTGTATACCTACTTGGAATTATCTCATCTATGGACTAAAAGCAAATGATGATTGTAAAAGAAACCCCACATTATGGAGAGTTATTAAGATCATTTGCTAGGAGAATACCTTCACCAAATAAAAATTAAATCAAGAATTTCTAAACAATCCAAGCCCTTCATATTTCAAGTCCTTATAATTTTCTTTCAACTACAAAAATTGTTGTAGAGGCTAACTCAAAGAACTGGCCTACTTTCATATTTTCCATCTTATGAGGAGGTTTAATGATTTATGTTGTTTGGGAATAGATAATTTTAAGGAATATCACACACAATATTAGGAAATTATTATGGAGCTTTAACCTATATCGAACTAATTAATCTTTGCATGTCTAAAATTTTAATGACTGACATGTTTACCATTTGTTATTGCGAGTCACTCAATTAGTCTTGTTTTGCTCAAGAGTAAGGAGATTCGAATTGATAATTTGGTACATATTTGCTCATTCTATGGGGGTGCAATAGTTAATCTTTGTTAGGGGCTAGCAAAGGTTTATGTGTGAGGGTGTGATATATTTACAAAAAGAAGTTATCTTGTTCGTCAAATCTTATCTTTTTGGCTAACTTATTTGAAATTTTTTGATAAAATGTAAATATAAATGAATATGTTCTTATATGTGATTAAATTTAGGTATAATTGGTGTTTTGCATGTTTTTATGATAGGAGTATAAATAAATTAACTTGTGTGGCAGATGTCAAGCACAAAGTGTATTCATGATGATGCTATAGAAGGGTCATACAAATTTCAGAGTAGTTTTTGAAGAAAAACGGGATGAAAAAAAATTGTTGCAACAAATACAAAATTATTGCAACAAATAAGCGAATTTGAATTTTGAAATTCCGATTTTTTTTCAAAAGAAGGTAGTTATGAAATTAGAAAGCGGCGCCCATTCGGGACACTCACATACCATTGAGGGCAAGAAAAACCATAAATAGGAGAAGGGAGAAGAAAAGGGTATCATTTTGGACATTTTTGGAGAGTACAGGAAATTGAATACAGGGTTTTTGGCCTGCAGGAATTGTGTTCCAGCAACTGGAGAGGTTAGATCCGAATTTCAGACATCATATACTATAAGATCTCTCTAGTTTTGTGGTATTCTATCCAGTCATTAAATAAACTCTCAGTCTTGCCTAATGAGAGTACTATGTTTGATTTGATGATGACTTTCCCTTAATTATGAGTTTTCTTGATTATTAATCTTTGTGGAACACTTAAATTTGATAATGAAACCTTTGGATTATGTTTTTATCCTCTATTACACTGCGAAAATCGAGAGTTGAGTTGCGTAACATTAGTTTGAAGGATATCTTATTACACCCAAGAATAGAGTGACGATTGATGTGAATTCTTAACTAAGGGTTTCTACCTTTATACTGCGCTTCGTGATTCGAGAGAGGAGAAGTGTTTGTACTCATAAGTTCACAATTGCTTAGATGGGAGGAAGAGAATCCCTTTTCTTGCTAGCCATTTTTGATTTTTGATTTTCGCAATATCCTCTATTCTACCTAAGTTAGAGAACTATGAGGAATATTTGATATTTGGACTTCTGATATCTAGAGATACAGATTTCTTCTTAAAAATCGCGGCGAGACAAATAAATCAGACAATCTTAGAAAATATTTTGTTCAAACATCATCTCAATAGACATAAGAAATCTGAAATACAAGACTGTTTTTCCCAACTGATAAAAAAGTATATTTACATTAGTTTAGTTAGTTTAAATCTTTGTTCAGGATCTTTACTACTTCTTTTAAGAACCTCATTTGATTTCCTTGAATTTAAAGAAATTGAGTAACTAGTATTTGCAATCTCTAGATTAAGCACCTCTCCGTGCGAAGGATCTTTAATCACACTTTATTACTTGATCCGACACGTACACTTGCGGTAATATGTATAACTATTTTGGGTGTATCAACCCGCGTCGTGGCTTGCAAGCTTGACAGTTTGAGCAACGGGCTTTGCCTAACCTATACCCACCCTATGGAAATCAACTTGGAGTGAGTCACGCCCTTGGATCTCAAAGTAATAGAGCGCCTTTGACTTTGTCGTAGCATAAGGGAGAGTCTTAGACTTCAGGACAAAAAGATTAGAAATTCTCAGAAAAGTAGGGCTTGAATATGAGCACACGAAAAGAGTGCTCAAATAGTTGGGTCTTGAATCTCATCACACTGAAAGAGAATGTACAAATGTGGATTGTCACTAAGTACGGTGGTAGGGCTTGAATCTCCGCACTCTGGAAAATATGACCTCAGTGCGAAGGCCATGTGGCCGGCCGTGCCAACGTCTGTGGTGAATGGTGCTTAAATTGCACATTCTGATGCCAAAATAGATACATACTGCTATTTACAGGGAAGGACCTCCGCCGCCCATAGTGAGGGGTTGGGTCGTTATAATTTGGTCAACTAATGCTGACTTTTTGCTTATTTTGTCATATCTTGGTGGGCAGTGCTTGTGCAGGTGCTGGACAGCCAAGTGACAAGTAGCGGGTTGAACTCCCTGATGTTATGTTGGCTGGCCCTCGAAGGCCCAAATGTGATTATTACTGTTTTCATGTGTTATCGGCCTATGTGATGATGTATATAATATACATTTGTGAGGAAAATACTTGTGAGGCCTTAAGGACAAAACATTTATGTATTTTGAATATCATTCCTATGGGTTTGTTAGTGGACATTCATGTGTTTTGGTTCAAGAGAATTTAAATACTTCCACTAGAATGCACTCTGAGTTAGGATACATGAATGTTATGGTTTCCATGAGTAACTCCACTGACTGTCCGTAGAATATGGCATGGGGCCCGACAAACCTTCTATCATATTCTTCAAGATGGATGGAGGTGTTATAATTTGGTATCAACTTCTGGTGTCAGACTATCTTATTCGAATTCACGGGTGAATTCTTTTAAGGGGTGGTGAGCATGTGTATGTGCGCTACAATTTCGACATAAATAACCCATGATTGTTCACTTAGAAATGAAAATACATTTGTTTGAGTAACATACTTGTTCCTATAATTGCTTTTTGCAATATTATTGGTTGCTTAATTATGTGTTTCACAATTATAGGCGACTAGAAGTGTTGTGGGGCAGTCTCAGCCCTAGCACTTGGCATGGAGTAGTGCACATGGTGATGTGGGTACACCTCCTCCTTCTGCTGAAAAGATACATTTAGTTGTTTAAACCGTGTTTGCGCTGATCAAAGAGTAACCAGGAGGGCATGTACAGCCTCCTACCCCAGGGGATTCCCCAGCGCAGGTTGGCGTAGTTGAGCCTACAGCTATGCGACAAGTGCTCGATGATCCTTTAGCAATGAGACGAGCGACGGAAAAGCAACTGAAGCACATTATGGGCTTCCACCCCCCAACATTTGAGGGAACCGGATCCCCCACTAAGGCCGTAGATTGTTTCTCAAGAATAAAGAAATTCTTGACAACGATAAAGACAGAGGAGAGGAAAAAGGTGACCATGGATACCATTCTTTTGAAAGGAGAGGCGAGGCCATTCTGGGATTAGTTTGAGTTGCACAAGTTTGCTGGTAGGCCATTGATTGAGATCTCGATGGAGGAGTTTTCGAGGCTATTTCTAGCGAGATATCTTCTATCAACACAGAGGATTGCAATGGAGAATCAGTTTCAGAGGTTATCTCAGGGTGAGAGTTTTTTGTAAGACTACTTGCATGAGTTAACAAATGTGGGGCGGTATGTGAGCTCTTTATTTGCTTATAAGGAGCGAAAGACAAACAAATTCTATGAGGTATTGCGTGATGATTTGAGGTTACTTCTCTCGGGTTTGATGACGCAGGGCTTTCTAACATTGGTAAATAATGCCTGATCCCTGGAATAGGATTTGAAAAGAGTCTAAGTCAAGAAGGACTTGGGAGTGAAGAAGCCAGAGTTCAAAGTACCAAACTATTCAAAGACAAGGAATGTAACATCCCATTTCCAACTAGACCCCTAAGTGTGGTTATTGGCCATGACTAGGTCATGACCAAACCCTAGGAAGCCCAAGAATACCAAGGAAACCTAAGGATGTGGGTGAGACCACTATGGTCTGCAAATAGTAAACTCCTGAACCTTTGTTTAAGATAACCATGGGGCTTCACCAAGACTTCAAGACCCCACCATGTTCTCATCAAACCATGGTAAGATCCATTAGATCAATAAGGACCCATGGGGGGCAGTCAAAAGGGTTAAGTTGACTCAAGTCGACCCTAACCCTAAATGGGTCAAACCAACCTACTTAGGGTCAATTGACCATCCCCAAGCCAAGTGGACCGCACCCAAGCCCACCTAACCCTAGAGTGAGGTCAAAGGGTCACCTAGGACCCATTGGGGTCCACCCAAGAGGCTGAGTTGACCAAAGTCAACTCTAATCCTAAATGGGTCAACCTAGCCTACATTGGGTCAAACTGGCCTACACAAGGGCCAATTGAAGTTCCCTTAGCCAAGTGGACGCCACACATACCTTCATAACCATAGTGAGAGGCCAACGGGTCACCAAGGACCCATTGGGGCCAACCAAAAAGGCTAAGTTGACCAAAGTCAACTTTAGCCCTAAAGTAGTCAAGGTACCCTACTTAAGGGTCAAGTGACCTCCAAAGGGCCAATACAATCCTACCTAGGCCTTAGGGGAGGCCAATGAGTCACTAAGGACCCATTTGGGCCAACCTCAAAGACCAAATTGACCTAAGTCAACCATAGCCTAGGTTTCAGTCAAGCTAGCCCAAATGGGCTAACTCAAGCTCAAGCCCAACTCACTTGGGCTAACCATATTTTGGTGGATGAAATAAACATGTGGTCTGCCAATATGAGATTTACCAGCCAACTTAGTAACTAGGAGAGAGAGAGAGAGAGAGAGAGAGAGAGAGAGAGAATCTCAAAATTAAAGAATAATTTAGGAGAGAGAAAGGGGTATTTAAGGGTGTTTAAGGGAAATGAGCCACTTGGACCCATGCCATCAGCCCCCACATGGGCTGGCCGACCCATTGAGTCATGAGAAGGAGCTGGAATGGAGTGGGACCCACCCATGCATGCTTGGTGACAAAAACAAGGCAAACCCACCACCTTGCACTTAGGAATTATCACCCTCCCCTCCATACTTCATCCTCTCACTCTCTCCCTCTCCCATTTCAGTCTCACCACTCTCAGAACAAGGAGAGCAGCAGCAGAGAGGGAGAGAAACCGAGCTTGGCCGTGAAAACCAAGGGAGAAGCGCCGCCACCGCCGCCATGGTTCCCCGCCGCTCCTCACGTCGCAAGGCCGCCGAGAAGGTCCTCCCTCACCTCTCTCTTCATGCTTAGATCTTAGGAATACCTAGGTTAGGGTTCGGGATCGAATGAGCCCAAGCACAACACCTTGTTTTTCAGCCATTAATGGCGGTTTGAAGCTCTCGGGTGAGGTGGCGCCGCCACCTCCGGCCGCCCTAGCCGCCGGCAGAAGCTTGCCCCCACCACCTTGAGAGGTAAGCTGATGATCGCCGGTGGTGGCACCGCCGGAGGCGGCCGGGAAAAGGCCCGTGAAGTTCGGGCAGAGATCCAGTCGGTTTGGAGAAGATGAGCAGCTGCCGTCCATCTGCGTCAAGATCCGTGCCATGCATATATATAAATCCAGGAATTATTTAAGTAAATGAATAGTGTAATTTCTGTCCCCTAAAATCCGATTTTTGCATGTCAATATTTAGGGCCCGTACAGCCATTTTCGTAAAAAGTTCTCAACATGAAATTTGTAGGTCTTGGAGTCACCGTTAATTTGATATGTTAAACATAATTTTTGGTAAAGGCTACTGCCCTATAGAGCCATTTTCCTAGGGCTGGTCCTAGAGTAGGGCAGAAACTAAAATGGGTGCCCAGCCCAAACCCTAAGTCCACATGGGCTGAAAGTTTGGGCATGTGGCCTAATTAGGCATATCTAGGCCCTCCCCAAAACCGGAAATTTTTGGGGAAAATAATGCTATAGTTTTAGTCCAATTATGATAAATTAAATTTTGTTGATAATTGGAGCATATCAACTCCAAAATGCCCCAAATTTTGGTGGCCTGCCCTTAGGGGTATATTATACCGATGGTAGAAAAATTAGACAATTTAACCCTCTGCATGTTGAGATATCTCACATGCAAGATCTAAAAATTAAATGGTCTTGGGCTGCAAATAGCACAAATGCAGAAATTTGAAAGGGATGCCCAAGCCCATCCAGAGGCCCAAATGACTTGAGATTTTGGTATGTAACTGGTTTAGGGCATATTTAGGCCCTGCCCAAAAATTGGGATTTATTGTAATTAAAATTATGGTGAAATTACCAAATTACCCCTAGGTTTGTTTAGGTGATTCTTGGGTTAATTCAACTCTAAAATGCCCCAAATTTTGGTGGCTTATCCTTCAGGACATTATAAATATATGTTTTAAATTTCATCAAGTTTGGACCAATGTATGGTGGGTAATCCCACATGCAAATGAGGAACATGCTTAGGCTTGGGGTGCCAATAGTAATTTTTGAAATTTTGAGTATTAGGCCCATTTGGATCATGATAAATTCATGTAATTAATTTCAGTGGCCTATTAGGATGAGTTTTACCCCTCACTGAAATAATGGGATTTTTGGAATCAAAAAAATCCCATTATTTGGAATTATTGAATTAATAGGACTTTTGAAGAATAAATGTTGAAATTAGGTTTGTCACTTAGTTATTTCCCCAAATTTTGTCAAGTATAATATCATGACATGTTTAACTCCTAAAAAATTTTGTGTCTCTGTTTGAGGAATATTGATAAGAGGAATGTGGTAATTACATTTTTGCCCTTATTTCATTTAATTTAGAATTATTGCAAATACTCAGTAGAAAATTATGAAAAACTTATTGATGACATATATGAGTATAAATAGCCTTGATTAATTTTCTCAGCATTTTTGGATGAACCACAAATTTTTAAATCTTCATAATGGCATTTTGGTAAATTATTTAGAAATAAAAGTTAATAGCCATTGTTACTTGAAAATTAGTGAAATTCTGTTTGTGGCACTCTTTTAATATTATGAGCTTGCTGGAAATTTCTTAGAATTTTTGGAAATGAATTCCTTATACCTCCTTTGAAAAATATCCAATAGGTGAATTTTGAATTATTTCGGAGATAAATAGAAAAATTGAAGAGAAAATTATAAAACTTGGCTGACTGTATTATTTTACCATTCTACAACTTATGAAAAATTCCTTGGGTCAGTGGGATCATAATTTAAGATACTTCATGATCAACTTGGTAATAATTGGCATTTGTAAGAATTTATTTAAATAGGAGATTAATTGAGAAAAATATAATATTCTGGAAATAAATTATTTAGGTCATGATAGGACTCCGGTAATAATTCTAGGTCATTCGGATGAAAATTTGAAGGACATCCTATCACGAACATCACTTAGTATAGGTTGGTCTGCAAATAGTAATTTGGGGAAAAGTTGTATTAGGATCAGAGTTGGATTAGTGTAGAGTTAGTCGAGCTGAATGGTTTGGAATGAAAGTAGATGAGTCACCAGAGAAAGTTCTAATTAGTGCGGGAATCGAGTTGATGTGTGTTAGAGGTACGCGAGTTCGATGAAAGATCGTCGTTCCCGCGAGAGTGAAAGGTCTAAACCACCCTAGGATTAGTCTATCGCAATATGAGAAGGTATTGGGTAAGGGAAATCAACCAATAATAATAATAAGTACCTTGCGAAAGGGAACGCTGGGCGTAATCCCAACACAGTTCCTAGTGCCCCTTGAGAGCCCTTCACAGGGAATACCGGGGGCAGTCCTGGGTTAACGTAAACCTTTAAGAACAAATCGAAAGAGTAATATAGTAAATAGGTTTTCACACCGCACTCACTAGTTGGACAATATTGGAAATGGTTAAGTCGTCCCGAGGTGTTCAAAGGGGCGCCATCCCGCGGTGTTCAAAGGGATGAGGTTTGGAATAAGAGACGGACGTTTCGGTCCGGCGAGCTTGGGCTCGGTTGATATTTGTGACGGACGGGAAGTCCGGGGAGCTTTAGCTCGGTTAGGATACGATAAATTTGCATGTGCATGGAAGGAAAGAAAGTTAAGGTGGTGGGTCTTCGGTATGGGTTAGTCGATGCACCGACGCCTATACGATGACTCGGCAAGTGTGGTTTTACACTTCGCCAAACTTAAGTCCGGCGGTCTTGTCGGCAAGAGTACGCGGTAGTCCGCTTAGTGCACCAAGCGTTGAGGCGTACGATAGGTCAGACCGGTAGTGCTTTTACTGGTTTTGAGGTGGGCGAGGCCCAACCCACCGCTTCCGTCTGCCACTACGGAGGTATCCTGGGAGGTAACGGCTCCGAAAGGGGGAACTAAAGGTCTGTGTTCACAGAGTCGGGTGTGTGTGTTGCACTTGCATGTCCATCATACCCACTTGCATATCATAGCATCAACGATTCATTTAACCCTGACACCTAAAGTATAAGTGGTATGGGACACTTATACATTAGGCCCTGCAAAACGACCCCTTGGTCTATAAGCTTGTGTGGGCAAGTTTATAAATTAAGGTTATTTCAATATTTATATTCTGCTTGTGATAACCGACACCCCAACGTATAAAGTGGTATGGGACATTTTATACGATGGGAGCCTTGTAGAAGATCCCTTGGCTTATATGTATTCACATAAGTGAAGGTTATATTCCTTTCTTACTTTACTCATTATAACCTGATTATAAAATTGCTAGCTAGGTTCCCCTGTCACCTGTTTTTGATTTCTCTCCTCTTTCACGTCCTTCCTTTCTTCCTCCCCGCTCGGTGCCTAGGAGCATGGGGGAAGGGGTGGAGGACGATAGGGCTTAGTATTTTAGACTAATGGTTTTTGAACCACATCATATTAGGGGATCGTGGAGCCGAGTATGGAGGAGCAGCCCAGGAGACCGGTGCAGTTGGAGATAGGGCAGTCTAGCTCAGGAGTACAGCCAGCTGGGACCGTGAGTTCCGACTTCTAGTAGTTGTTTTCTTTTGCTTCCGCATGAGGGATCTGTAGTGAGGATATGGATGTACCGGGCTTCAGCCCTTTTATTTCTGTAAACTTTATTATTCTGTGGACACTCCCTTCGTGGAGATTTTTATATATATGTGATATGCTGTGGACTTGTCTTCTCTTGTACTGCTACTTTTGTGTCAGCTGCGATCGATTTGGCCGGCAGGATCGGCGTCTTGTAGTGACGACCTTCCCGGGTGCGAAGGTGTCACCGCAAGGCGGCGGTTCTGGGCCTAAGACCCCGGGATTTCGACCAAAAAAAGGGGGGGGGGGGTCTTACAAGTGGTATCAGAGCACAAACCTCGATCCTAAAGTACCAGTCCACAACCCCTCGGTCACCCCCGCGCGAGTTTAGTTTGAGGACAAACTAAGCAGCGGAAGCAGTGGTGTGCCCATGTGGGGATCACATATATAATTGTCCATTTTAGTTAAGGTTGAAAGATTTCTGACGATAAATTTTGTGACGCAGCCTCCAGTACTGCCTACACAGATTCCGGAAGTTGCAGCACCGCCGCCGGTTCCCACTCAGTTCCTACAGTCTGACATGGGACAGACTCTGACGGCTATCCTGGAAGCCTTCAGGAACCAACAGGCCCCGGCTCCGCAACCTATTCCGGGAGCCAACTGGCTCAGCATCTTTCGAGGACTCTCTCCCCCGTCCTACATGGGGACAGAAGGGGTAGTTCGGACAGAGGAATGGCTAGACATCATGGAGGAGATGCTGACAGGGATACGGAGCCCCTGGGAGGAAAGGGTACCACTGGTTGTTTCCTGCTTGGAGTCTCATGCCAAGCGGTGGTGGAAGACAGTTCTGGAGACTACCTTTGTTGATAGGGAGGCTGCCGAGGTGACGTGGGAGGAGTTCAGGCCCATGCTGTTGGAGCACTTTGTTCCGCAGTCGGCCCGAGATGAGCTGGAGGACCGCTTCTTGCAGTTGAAGCAAGGTTCCAGGACGGTGGTGGAATACCATCGAGAATTCAACCATTTGGCCCGTTTTGCAGACTCTTACCGGCTAGATGAGGCAGCGTACACCAAGAGGTTCTACAAAGGTTTACGGGAAGACATGAGGGATGCACTTCTTTTCGTTTCGGACGGGCCTATCACTCGTATTCTGGAGATGACAAAAAGGTTAGAGGCAGATTGGCTCACCACCAGAGGCCGAAAACGGCCAACGGAGGATCAGAGCCGGGGAGCCAGGAATGATCAGCGGCGAGGTCGTGCGCCAGAGGTACAAAAGGAGGAGGATCAGCCTCGACAGGAGGTGAGGCAGGAGCCGAGGGGGCAGGTAATGATGGCCCCTCAGCCTATTCAGATGAGAGGTGTGCAGAGACAGGGAGGTGGGGCTTACACTCCGCCGGAATGCTAGCACTGCCATCAGGTGGGACACATCAAGAGAAACTGTCCCGTGAGAGGGATGCCTCCACCAGCACCGCAGATTACCCCACCGGCCCAACATTACGGAGTCCGAGGACGTGGCCAAGGACACAGACATCAGGGTAGAGACCGTAGGCCGGAAGGACATCAGATTTATGCACTGGACCTGGCTCAACCCAGGAACCCGGAGCAAGTGATTACAGGTACGACCAAAAAAAAGGGGGTTTTCTTTTTTTTTACTTAAGTTCTTCCCTTCCTAGAAAAGTAGTTTCATGAACTTGAATTATTTAAGACTAGGCAGGAAAACCAGAAACAAAATTCTAAGTAAGTTTACCATCTCAGGCATCGTCTTCATTTGCGGCAAGCCCGCACACACTCTCTTCGACACGGGTGCTTCACACTCGTTTGTGTCGGAGACCTTTATCCAAGGGTTGGGAGGCGTGGAGAGGATGACAGGCAAGACATTACAGATACGGCTACCCGACGGGTCGAAGCTGTTCACATCATCCCACTGCGATCTGGAGGCGTAGATAGGCGGAAAACCCTTCGAAGCTCCAGCGGCGATTCTGTTACTGCCCGATTTTGATCTGATTCTGGGTATGACATGGCTCCATTAGAACCATGCCCAGATTGACTGCTTAGCCAAGAGGATTACCCTGAGACATGGGGACTCGTTTGTCGTGATGGAAGGTATTAGACCCGCCTCCCATATATTCTTATCATCTATTCAGGCCGTCAAGGCACACATGCAGGGCGACAAAATTTATCAGATTCTCTTCGAGATGGCGGAGGTCAAGGGATCTGTATCCGACATTCCTGTGGTGCGGGATTTTGCGGATGTCTTCCCGGAGAAACTACCAGGGCTACCCCCACACAGAGAGCAAGATTTCCAGATAGTGCTTATGCCAGGGGCTAAGCCGGTATCTAGAGCTCCCTACCGCATGGCCCCAAGGGAGCTGACAGAGTTCCGGAGTCAACTGCAGGAGTTGGTGGAAGCCGGGTTTGTCTGGCCGAGCTCTTCGCCATGGGGAGCCCCAGTGCTGTTTGTCAAGAAGAAAGATGGAACACTCAGGTTG
Organism: Platanthera guangdongensis; assembly: GCA_039583875.1. Classification (NCBI taxonomy): domain Eukaryota; kingdom Viridiplantae; phylum Streptophyta; class Magnoliopsida; order Asparagales; family Orchidaceae; genus Platanthera; species Platanthera guangdongensis. Next base: position 41,442,101 of record CM077156.1, on the reverse strand, counting down.
TGTATTGACTACCGGGCGTTGAACAGGCTAACAGTCAGGAACACCTATCCTCTGCCAAGGATAGACGAGCTATTCGACCAGTTGGAGGGAGCCTACTTCTTCTCGAAGTTGGATTTGCGATCGGGCTATTATCAGTTGAGGATCCGAGAAGAGGATATACAGAAGACTGCTTTTAGCAGCAGGTATGGACTCTACGAGTTTACTGTGATGCCCTTCGGGCTCACGAATGCGCCGTCAGCATTCATGACTCTCATGAACCGGGTTTTCGAGACATATCTGGATGTGTTTGTCATCGTTTTCATCGATGATATCCTCATTTACTCGAGGACCGAGGAGGAGCACGCGATGCATCTAACGCTGACATTGGAGAAGCTACGGGAACATCATTTATATGCCAAATTCAGCAAATGCCAGTTCTGGCTGAAGGAGGTGGCCTTCCTTGGACACGTTATTAGTGGAGCGGGGTTGGCAGTAGATCCGGCCAAGATTCAGGCAGTCCGAGATTGGCCACAGTTGAAGACAGCTGCGGACGTACGAAGCTTCCTACGACTTGCCAGCTACTACCGGAAGTTCGTAGAGGGTTTTTCTAGACTCGCCCTCCCACTTACCTCTCTGACAAGGAAGGATGTACCGTTTGTTTGGACACCACAGTGCGAGTCGGCATTCCAAGAGCTGAAAAGTCGACTCACTTCGGCTCCGATACTTGCCCTCCCCTCAGGGAGAGAAGGATTTCAGGTTTATGTAGATGCCTCCTACCAGGGCATGGGAGCAGTTTTGATGCAAAAGGGACACGTGATCGCTTATGCCTCCCGCCAGCTAAAGAAACATGAGAAGAACTACCCAGTTCACGATTTGGAGATGGGAGCAGTTATATTTGCATTGAAGGTCTGGCGGCACTACCTCTATGGTGTCCACTGCGATATATTTTCAGATCACAAAAATCTGAAATATGTGGATACGCAAAAGGAACTGAATATCCGACAACGCAGATGGATGGAGTTTCTAGCGGACTATCAGTACGAGATGCACTACCATCCGGGTAAGGCCAACGTGGTGGCCGATGCACTGAGCCGGAGAGCTTCCACTTTTGGAGCAGGGCCCCAGCTTATGTCCATGGAGGTATTACGGAGTTTTGAAGAGATGCATATCACTCTGGTATCATCTGATGACCCTGAGCGGTACAAGGAGTACCTGGCCGCTACGAGCACCACCTATGATATACATGACAGAGTCAGAGACTGGCAGAGGCGGGATGCCAAACTAGAGCCGATTTTCCGGGCCTTGGAGGCAGGCTCAGCTGGAGACTATTCGATGCGAGATGATCTGATATGTTTCAGAGGCCGTACTTACATACCGGATGGAGGCCAGATTCGGGACGACATAATGGCCGAGGCTCATCATAGCAGATATTCTATACATCCCGGGATCACTAAAATGACGGCGGATTTGAAGAAGACTCTATACTGGCCGGGCATGAAGAAGGACATCGCCCACTTTGTGACGCACTGCGAGGCGTGCCAGTTAGTGAAAGCAGAATGCAGACATCCCGCTGGTTTATTGCAGCCACTCCCGGTGCCGGAGTGGAAATTTGAGGATATCGCAATGGACTTCATCCATGGTCTCCCTCGATCACGGGCGGGAAACGATTCTATCTGGGTAATCGTTGACCGACTGACGAAGGTGGCTAGGTTCATCCCGATCAGGAAGGAGGATGCTGTCGGAGTATTGGCACGGAGGTTCATAGAGCAGTTTGTGCGATATCATGGGGTGCCCAAGACAATCGTGTCAGATCGAGATGGACGATTCACGTCCAAGGAGTGGAGGACAGTACAGGCATACTTGGGTACTCGACTGGTTTTCAGTACGGCCTTCCACCCCCAGACAGATGGGCAAACAGAGCGTACAAACCGGACACTGGAGGACCTGCTGAGACTGTGTATTGTGGACCGTGGAGAGCCCTGGGAGAGGATGTTGCCCCTAGTGGAGTTTTCGTACAATAACAGTCATCAGTCTAGTATACGGATGGCTCCATATGAGGCGTTGTATGGGAGGAAATGTAGGACTCCGTTGTCTTGGATACAAGATGAGGGTCCAAAGATTGGGGTCACGGACTTTATCGAGGATACTGAGGTGCAGGTACGGTTGATACGGGATAGAATGCTGGAGGCACAGAGCAGGCAGGCGAAATATTATGACGCTCGTCATCGTCTAGTGGAGTTTCAGGCAGGGGATCGGGTGTTCTTGAAGATTCAGCCGATGCATGGGGTTTCACGAGTACGTGGTCGGCGGAAGAAGCTTAGCCCGAGGTACATGGGGCCGTTCAGGATCCTGGAGCGGATCGGTCCCCTAGCTTACCGGCTGGAGCTGTCACCGGAGCTGGCCGGCTTACACGACGTCTTTCACGTGTCTTCACTCAGGAGGGCCCTACTACGCCCAGAGTTGCAGATTTCGGCCACTGATGGGCCGGTAGCTTCGGATCGATCCATACACTTGGAGCCGATACGGATCGACGACCAGGGGATACGAGTCTTGCGCCGTAAGAAGATTCCCCTAGTCAAGGTCCTGTGGAGGAACCACGGACGAGAGGAGCATACTTGGGAGCCACAGGACCTGATGCAGGAAAGATATCCGGAGTTATTCAGTCAGGTATACCTCACAACCTCTCAACATGTTCAATTTATTTTCCTGCTTTAAACTAGTAAGGCTGCTCCAAGAAGAATAGAGGCTAATCTTTTGTTTATTGGGATCTTGTCCTTGCCAATTGGGCGAATTAGGTCATAGATTTAGGTTTCCTTTAATCCTAACTTAGCGATCATGGCGTCGAGATGTAATATTCCACTTCTTATGGGATGTTACAAGTTTCTTTTCTTTGGTAGAAATTCCCGTAGCCCTAACCTGGATTTCGGGGACGAAATCTTTGTTTTGTTTATTGGGATTTGTAACATCCCATTTCCAACTAGACCCCTAAGTGTGGTTATTGGCCATGACTAGGTCATGACCAAACCCTAGGAAGCCCAAGAATACCAAGGAAACCTAAGGATGTGGGTGAGACCACTATGGTCTGCAAATAGTAAACTCCTGAACCTTTGTTTAAGATAACCATGGGGCTTCACCAAGACTTCAAGACCCCACCATGTTCTCATCAAACCATGGTAAGATCCATTAGATCAATAAGGACCCATGGGGGGCAGTCAAAAGGGTTAAGTTGACCCAAGTCGACCCTAACCCTAAATGGGTCAAACCAACCTACTTAGGGTCAATTGACCATCCCCAAGCCAAGTGGACCGCACCCAAGCCCACCTAACCCTAGAGTGAGGTCAAAGGGTCACCTAGGACCCATTGGGGTCCACCCAAGAGGCTGAGTTGACCAAAGTCAACTCTAACCCTAAATGGGTCAACCTAGCCTACATTGGGTCAAACTGGCCTACACAAGGGCCAATTGAAGTTCCCTTAGCCAAGTGGACCCCACACATACCTTCATAACCATAGTGAGAGGCCAACGGGTCACCAAGGACCCATTGGGGCCAACCAAAAAGGCTAAGTTGACCAAAGTCAACTTTAGCCCTAAAGTAGTCAAGGTACCCTACTTAAGGGTCAAGTGACATCCAAAGGGCCAATACAATCCTACCTAGTCCTTAGGGGAGGCCAATGAGTAACTAAGGACCCATTTGGGCCAACCTCAAAGACCAAATTGACCTAAGTCAACCATAGCCTAGGTTTGGGTCAAGCTAGCCCAAATGGGCTAACTCAAGCTCAAGCCCAACTCACTTGGGCTAACCATATTTTGGTGGATGAAATAAACATGTGGGCTGCCAATATGAGATTTACCAGCCAACTTAGTGACTAGGAGAGAGAGAGAGAGAGAGAGAATCTCAAAATTAAAGAATAATTTAGGAGAGAGAAAGGGGTATTTAAGGGTGTTTAAGGGAAATGAGCCACTTGGACCCATGCCATCAGCCCCCACATGGGCTGGCCGACCCATTGAGTCATGAGAAGGAGCTGGAATGGAGTGGGACCCACCCATGCATGCTTGGTGACAAAAACAAGGCAAACCCACCACCTTGCACTTAGGAATTATCACCCTCCCCTCCATACTTCATCCTCTCACTCTCTCCCTCTCCCATTTCAGTCTCACCACTCTCAGAACAAGGAGAGCAGCAGCAGAGAGGGAGAGAAACCGAGCTTGGCCGTGAAAACCAAGGGAGAAGCGCCGCCACCGCCGCCATGGTTCCCCGCCGCTCCTCACGTCGCAAGGCCGCCGAGAAGGTCCTCCCTCACCTCTCTCTTCATGCTTAGATCTTAGGAATACCTAGGTTAGGGTTCGGGATCGAATGAGCCCGAGCACAACACCTTGTTTTTCAGCCATTAATGGCGGTTTGAAGCTCTCGGGTGAGGTGGCGCCGCCACCTCCGGCCGCCCTAGCCGCCGGCAGAAGCTTGCCCCCACCACCTTGAGAGGTAAGCTGATGATCGCCGGTGGTGGCACCGCCGGAGGCGGCCGGAAAAGGCCCGTGAAGTTCGGGCAGAGATCCAGTCGGTTTGGAGAAGATGAGCAGCTGCCGTCCATCTGCGTCAAGATCCGTGCCATGCATATATATAAATCCAGGAATTATTTAAGTAAATGAATAGTGTAATTTCTGTCCCCTAAAATCCGATTTTTTCATATCAATATTTAGGGCCCGTACAGCCATTTTCATAAAACGTTCTCAACATGAAATTTGTAGGTCTTGGAGTCACCTTTAATTTGATATGTTACACATAATTTTTGGTAAAGTCTACTGCCCTATAGAGCCATTTTCCTAGGGCTGGTCCTAGAGTTGGGCAGAAACTGAAATGGGTGCCCTGCCCAAACCCTAAGTCCAAATGGGCTGAAATTTTGGGCATGTGGCCTAATTAGGAATATCTAGGCCTTCCCCAAAACTGGAAATTTTTGGGGAAAATAATGCTATAGTTTTAGTCCAATTATGATAAATTAAATTTTGTTGATAATTGGAGCATGTCAACTCCAAAATGCCCCAAATTTTGGTGGCCTGCCCTTAGGGGTATATTATACCGATGGTAGAAAAATTAGACAATTTAACTCTCTGCATGTTGAGATATCTCACATGCAAGATCTAAAAATTAAATGGTCTTGGGCTGCAAATAGCACAAATGCAGAAATTTGAAAGGGATGCCCAAGCCCATCCAGAGGCCCAAAGGACTTGAGATTTTGGTATGTAACTGGTTTAGGGCATATTTAGGCCCTGCCCAAAAATTGGGATTTATTGTAATTAAAATTATGGTGAAATTACCAAATTACCCCTAGGTTTGTTTAGGTGATTCTTGGGTTAATTCAACTCTAAAATGCCCCAAATTTTGGTGGCTTATCCTTCCGGACATTATAAATATATGTTTTAAATTTCATCAAGTTTGGACCAATGTATGGTGGGTAATCCCACATGCAAATGAGGAACATGCTTAGGCTTGGGGTGCCAATAGTAATTTTTGAAATTTTGAGTATTAGGCCCATTTGGATCATGCTAAATTCATGTAATTAATTTCAGTGGCCTATTAGGATGAGTTTTACCCCTCACTGAAATAATGGGATTTTTGGAGTCAAAAAAATCCCATTATTTGGAATTATTGAATTAATAGGACTTTTGAAGAATAAATGTTGAAATTAGGTTTGTCACTTAGTTATTTCCCCAAATTTTGTCAAGTATAATATCATGACATGTTTAACTCCTAACAAATTTTGTGTCTCTGTTTGAGGAATATTGATAAGAGGAATGTGGTAATTACATTTTTGCCCTTATTTCATTTAATTTAGAATTATTGCAAATACTCAGTAGAAAATTATGAAAAAATTATTGATGACATATCTGAGTATAAATAGCCTTGATTAAGTTTCTCAGCATTTTTGGATGAACCACAAATTTTTAAATCTTCATAATGGCATTTTGGTAAATTATTTAGAAATAAAAGTTAATAGTCATTGTTACTTGAAAATTAGTGAAATTCTGTTTGTGGCACTCTTTTAATATTATGAGCTTGCTGGAAATTTCTTAGAATTTTTGGAAATGAATTCCTTATACCTCCTTTGAAAAATATCCAATAGGTGAATTTTGAATTATTTAGGAGATAAATAGAAAAATTGAAGAGAAAATTATAAAACTTGGCTGACTGTATTATTTTACCATTCTACAACTTATGAAAAATTCCTTGGGTCAGTGGGATCATAATTTAAGATACTTCATGATCAACTTGGCAATAATTGGCATTTGTAAGAATTTATTTAAATAGGAGATTAATTGAGAAAAATATAATATTCTGGAAATAAATTATTTAGGTCATGATAGGACTCCGGTAATAATTCTAGGTCATTCAGATGAAAATTTGAAGGACATCCTATCACGAACATCACTTAGTATAGGTTGGTTTGCAAATAGTAATTTGGGGAAAAGTTGTATTAGGATCAGAGTTGGATTAGTGTAGAGTTAGTCGAGCTGAATGGTTTGGAATGAAAGTAGATGAGTCACCAGAGAAAGTTCTAAGGAGTGCGGGAATCGAGTTGATGTGTGTTAGAGGTACGCGAGTTCGACGAAAGATCGTCGTTCCCGCGAGAGTGAAAGGTCTAAACCACCCTAGGATTAGTCCATCGTAATATGAGAAGGTATTGGGTAAGGGAAATCAACCAATAATAATAATAAGTACCTTGCGAAAGGGAACGCTGGGCGTAATCCCAACACAGTTCCTAGTGCCCCTTGAGAGCCCTTCACAGGGAATACCGGGGGCAGTCCTGGGTTAACGTAAACCTTTAAGAACAAATCGAAAGAGTAATATAGTAAATAGGTTTTCACACCGCACTCACTAGTTGGACAATATTGGAAATGGTTAAGTCGTCCCGAGGTGTTCAAAGGGGCGCCATCCCGCGGTGTTCAAAGGGATGAGGTTTGGAATAAGAGACGGACGTTTCGGTCCGGCGAGCTTGGGCTCGGTTGATATTTGTGACGGACGGGATGGTCCGGGGAGCTTTAGCTCGGTTAGGATACGATAAATTTGCATGTGCATGGAAGGAAAGAAAGTTAAGGTGGTGGGTCTTCGGTATGGGTTAGTCGATGCACCGACGCCTATACGATGACTCGGCAAGTGTGGTTTTACACTTCGCCAAACTTAAGTCCGGCGGTCTTGTCGGCAAGAGTACGCGGTAGTCCGCTTAGTGCACCAAGCGTTGAGGCGTACGATAGGTCAGACCGGTAGTGCTTTTACTGGTTTTGAGGTGGGCGAGGCCCAACCCACCGCTTCCGTCTGCCACTACGGAGGTATCCTGGGAGGTAACGGCTCCGAAAGGGGGAACTAAAGGTCTGTGTGCACAGAGTCGGGTGTGTGTGTTGCACTTGCATGTCCATCATACCCACTTGCATATCATAGCATCAACGATTCATTTAACCCTGAAACCTAAAGTATAAGTGGTATGGGACACTTATACATTAGGCCCTGCAAAACGACCCCTTGGTCTATAAGCTTGTGTGGGCAAGTTTATAAATTAAGGTTATTTCAATATTTATATTCTGCTTGTGATAACCGACACCCCAACGTATAAAGTGGTATGGGACATTTTATACGATGGGAGCCTTGTAGAAGATCCCTTGGCTTATGTGTATTCACATAAGTGAAGGTTATATTCCTTTCTTACTTTACTCATTATAACCTGATTATAAAATTGCTAGCTAGGTTCCCCTGTCACCTGTTTTTGATTTCTCTCCTCTTTCACGTCCTTCCTTTCTTCCTCCCCGCTCGGTGCCTAGGAGCATGGGGGAAGGGGTGGGGGACGATAGGGCTTAGTCTTTTAGACTAATGGTTTTCGAACCACATCATATTAGGGGATCGTGGAGCCGAGTATGGAGGAGCAGCCCAGGAGACCGGTGCAGTTGGAGATAGGGCAGTCTAGCTCAGGAGTACAGCCAGCTGGGACCGTGAGTTCCGACTTCTAGTAGTTGTTTTCTTTTGCTTCCGCATGAGGGATCTGTAGTGAGGATATGGATGTACCGGGCTTCAGCCCTTTTATTTCTGTAAACTTTATTATTCTGTGGACACTCCCTTCGTGGAGATTTTTATATATATGTGATATGCTGTGAACTTGTCTTCTCTTGTACTGCTACTTTTATGTCAGCTGCGATCGATTTGGCCGGCAGGATCGGCGTCTTGTAGTGACGACCTTCCCGGGTGCGAAGGTGTCACCGCAAGGCGGCGGTTCTGGGCCTAAGACCCCTGGATTTCGACCAAAAAAAAAGGGAGGGGGGGTCTTACACCTAAACCTTTTTCTAGCTCTGTTGGCAGCAAATCAGTTATCTCACAGATTTTTACAGCTAACAGTAATAACAGAATATAAACAGTTAATTCACAGCACAGCACAGCACAGCAGACACACAAATTTATAGTTCAGTGACTATTGCATTGTGAGAGGCTGTCAGATTATCATTCATTCTCAATTGATTTTCCAGCACATAGCCTTGCTTCTGTGCTATATCATCTACTTGAGACTTTATTTGCTCCTGGTGAGTTGCCAAATAGACCACTGCATTACCACCCTTGTGGAAGCAGTCAGTCATTTCCTTCTTATTCAAATTCATTTCAAACCTGATTGATTTGATATCTTGAGCTAGATCAAATTGTAGAGACTTTTGGCTTTCATCAATATTTGTCTCTATGGCCCTCCTTTGCTCATCCAGCTTAACTTGCATTGCTACCATTAGGCTACTGTAATCTGTTGATGGAGCTTGTTGGACTAGTGAGTGTTGAGCAACAGTTTGTAGAGCTTTCTTTTAGCTCTGACTCCTTCTTTTGAAGACAAAGAACTTCTTCTTCTTATCTTGCTCAGCTTCATCATCCTCAGACTCTGAAGTACTTGCTATATTTACCCTATTCTTAGGGCTTTCAGGCCTTGCAGTCTGCACACCAGGTGCTTTCTCAGTATCTAGCCTTATAGGCTCTTCCTGAACATCCAAGTTCTCCCCCTCAATAGCAGCACTCTTCTCTTCATCAGGAGCAGTCTTGTCCATGTCAAAATCTTCTTGATCTAAATTCAGAAATAGATCTTCCATTGTATATTCTGGGGGTGACTGTGCAGGAGATGTACTGTGTTCATCAGCTACAACAGATGTGTCTTGGAGAACAACATCTGGTTCTTGAGTTGCTTGCTGATTTTGCTGATGGTCATCAGACAAATCAGAATTGATTATAGAAAAATTGAAAGTATTAAGGTCAACAAGTACCTCTTGGATGAGGATGGTGGCTTGCTCACTCTCCAGTGTAGATGGTTCTGCTACACCTGGAAGCTCCCCCTGGCTTGGATCCCTAGGGATGGGGCTAGTGTGAGGCAGCTCCCCCTGAATCTCAGCCACATCTTGACCAGCTGGGGTCTTTTCTACTATCTCCTCCTCTTGCTCATCAGGTGTAAACACCACCTGTTCTTCACTCTCAGAACTGCTTGAGGACACTTGTGTCACAACACCACCTTTTTCTAGCTCTGTTGGCAGCAAATCAGTTATCTCACAGATTTTTACAGCTAACAGTAATAACAGAATATAAACAGTTAATTCACAGCACAGCACAGCACAGCAGACACACAAATTTATAGTGGTTCCCCAATCCACTTTCCCCCTTCGCCTATCTAGCAGTGTACTAGATTCAGCCAATCTTCTCCACTATCTCAGAACCCAACTAGGTTCCTACACCTCAGGCCCAAAGCCTTACACTCAGCCACAAGGGCCTACACTCAGCCACCCAGGCCTACACTCAGCCAATTAAGGCCTACACTCAGAGTTCTTCAACTCCTACACTCAGGCAACCAAGCCCTACCCTCAGCCTTTATAATATAGGCTTACAAATCTCTCAGATCCAATGGATCCTACAAGTTAAGATTGAATCACAATAACTAACTCTACAACTCAGAAAATAAGAGAGGAGTTGAGAGTTTCTTGAAGAGTTCTTGGAAGAACTTAGTTAGATCCAAACTGACTTAGCTTCCTTCAAAGCTTCTTGAGTAGAACTGAATTAGTCTGAATCCTCTGCAGTTGATCCTTGACCTCTGCTTCTTGAGATCCAGATGATTCTGAATCCTTCTTCTCAGCCTTAGTTCCAAAGACTGAATTCTTGATTGGAGCTCTCTCTCTCCAACTTCTTAGATCTGCAGTTAGACTGCCAGATCTTCTTGTATTGATCCTCTGTGTTTCACTTTTCTGATTACTTGAATAATCTGATCAACCACTTTAATTATTCTCACTACTTGAAAGAACAACTTGTAATTCTTATATCAACAACAACTTTTGTAAACTGTGAGTGCCTATTTATAGGCTTCCTTCATGGTAACCGGCTGGTCCGGTTCATAACAGACTTCTGACTTCTCCGACAGTTGCTGTAGACAGGCTGGATCGGCAGCTGTCATGTCAACCAGTCACTTCTTGAAATTCTCTAACTGTCAGATAGTGTCGAGACTTTCTGTTCTTAAGTGTCGACACTTATAGACTAAGTGTCGACACATGCTGTGTAAGTGTCGACACAAGTCTACAAGGTGTCGACACAATTCCTTGTATGTCTCGACACTGATTCTTCTGCATGTGTCGACACTGAAATTGAGTGTCGACACAAGTACTTGTTCTTCATTCTTTAAGTGTATTCTCCTAAGTGTCGACACATCTCCTTTGTGTCGACACATCTTCATGTGTTGAAACTGTCAAGTGTCGACACTGCTTCTTGGTGTCGACACAAGTCTTCAATTTTATTTCTTCAGCTGAGTGTCGACACATTCCCTTAGTGTCGACACTTGTACTTAGAATATTTTGTAAACTTTTCTGTTCTTTGTTAAGTGTCGACACAGCTCCTTGTGTCGACACTTTCTTCAAGTGAAGACTCTTCAACTAAGTGTCGACACATTGTGCTGGGTGTCGACTCTTTCTTCAAGTGTTGACTCTTCTGCATAGTGTCGACACATTGTGTTGAGTGTCGACACTTACTTCAATTACTGATTCTTCTGTTTGTGTGTCGACACATTGTGCTGAGTGTCAACACATTCTTCATATGTTGACTCTGCTGATTGAGTGTCGACACATTGTGTTGAGTGTCGACACTTGTCCTTTGTCTCTGCAGAATTTTGCTGAGTGTCGACACAACTCCAAGTGTCGACACTTTGTGATGTAGACTCAGCTCTTCTAGGTGTCTACACTTCTGCTAAGTGTCGACACAGCTTTTCTGCATACTTCTTCACTGAGTGTCGACACAACTCCAAGTGTCGACACTTTCTGTCTGGTGTCGACTCTTCATCCCAGGTGTCGACACAATGACTCCAAGTGTCGACACTGCTTGTCTGGGTGTCGACACAAGCTTTCTCAAATGTCGACACTTTCCCTCTGGGTGTCGACACATGGACTTAGCAACTTTTAGCTTCAGTCCAGTGAATACCTATCCTGCACAAGTAACTCAAACAAACATCAAATACATTATGATATATATCATTGAGTTAGGTGAGGCTTCTTCAAATCAGGTACATTTGACCAATGTACCCAACAATGCATATATCCGTTCTCGATTATGGACTCTACATGTACACAACGGGGACTATTCATGTCTACCCGAAGGAACGCCTCAAACTCACCACAAACTCGTGAGAGCGGGCTTCCCAATGTAAAAGAAGTAGAGCTTCACATGCTCAAGTAGAGAATCGTTACCCTAGCATTCTTCCTTGGTGCCATGGAAATGTAAACGGATGAAAAGCACCGCACTCTCCTTGCCTCCGTAGATCCGAAGTCGGTTCACGATTTGGAGCTTCGAAGCTCCGCCGGTAACCGGATCTAGGCTCCTTCTTCCTCCTTTGCTCTCCCCTCTCTCTAGACTTAGAAAGAGAACCACTCAAGTGAAATGAGGGTTTCAAAGGCCCAATCCCAGGTATATCCCAGTAGGAACAACCCCCAACCGTCGGATCCCAAAATAAGGAAACGAATGGTACGATTCGAAGCTGAAAAGTAAAACCTGCGCCGAACACGACCTGCGACACGCCCGTGTCCAGGACCATGTCCCTCATTCGCCGTCAAAATGAACGCGTTATGAAAATTACACGGGTCCCGACACACCTGTGTTTAACTTGGCACGCCCATGTTAAAACTGACACGGTTGTGTGGTTGGCCGTGTGGCCCCATCGACACAGCCCCGAAAACAACTCGAGACTCACACGGGTCTTGGACACGCCCGTGTCCTATTTGAGATGCCTGTGTCAAACCCGAAAACTCCGGGGCTCCAGGCCATGTTCACATGATCGACACTTCGTCGAGCGAAGTTTGTCAACTACCCGACACGGCCATAGACATGCCCGTGTCCTAGGTCGTGTTCCGTGTCTCGACATTTCGTCGAGCGGAAATCATCGACTTCCCTGGCAGATTGTCAACACGAGCTCGACACGCCCTGAGACATGCCCGTGTCTCAGACCGTGTTCGCTACTCAATGATCGTCGACTCTAAAATTCGTCGACCTCCCGACCAACTCGTCGACTCGAGCCTGACACGCCCTGGGACACCCCCGTGTCCCAGGCTGTGTGCCCCCTGTGAAATTCCAGATTTGGCCTAAAATGCCTCCCGTCGCTCTTTTGAGTTTCGGGGTGTTACATTTACGCTCAGGTCGCGCTGGCTTCTCCTGCCTGTCCATGCACATTTGAGCCGCCTGATCCCTCACTTGAATTTTTTCGCCATATAGCTGCTGGAGGAGGCGGTGCATCGAGTTGCAAGTTCTATGCATATGCGTAGCCTCCCGGTCAACACGGCTCAAAGGGTTCATTGGCTCGGTTGCCGTCCTCGCTCCTTCGTCTATGGCGGGCTAGCTACTTTCAGCCAGAATCAGAGCCTTTGATGGAGCAGCGCGATCTGGCAATCGTAACCTTTCCACTAGTAGTTCTGTTGGGGGCATCCTGCTTGCCCTTGCCTTCTCGTATTAACGCCAGATATTTGCCCTTGTAAATGTGGCCATCATTTCCAAGTCGCTTCCTTTCTCTATCGTATCTCTCCAGCGCCATAGAGATGTTGGTGACCTGGTCCTACAGAGCTTTTTCTCGCTCTGCCGTACTCTTCAACTCTGCTCGAATTTCCTGTATATCTTCTTTGAGCTTTCTCATCTCTAACATTGCTGTATTATCAAGGCTGAACTGCTCGCCATGTCGCTCCACAACAGCTGCATCTGGAGTTGGCATGATTTCTCTAGTTTCTACAGAGCCAAGTTTTTAGAAACTTAAAAATGCAGGGATTGTGTTAACCCCAAAGTTCACAACACGTGCAAGCTTCTAAGGTTATATGCTCCATCATCGGCAGACTCGGTTTGGCAGTCCACCCAGGTCGTCAAGCATCAGCATGTTCATCCAGCTCTTCAGCGGCAGACTCAGTTCTGTCATCCTCCCAACACATCCTCAACAGCAACTCTGGATCGCCCTGCTCTTCAAGCGGACTCAAGGCCCAGTCCGCCTAGGCTGCGGCCCTCCGATAGGATCGCGCCTTGCAGTAACAGACGGAAGCTCCAGCCCGCGAGCCTAGTCATCCCCTATTGCGCGGACTGGCGTGTATTTTCTTTTTGCTTCCCGTCACCGCTGCACAGTTCTCCTGTACCCCGGGAAGCCGATTATTTTAGCCCTGAACGTCTGGGCAGGCCCCTGAACCTATAAATAGGGGGAAGTGGTGCACCCAAGGCACGCTAACTCGAACAATGGAGCTTACCTGTTAAAGGTTGCAGACTCGAATCTCAGGCTTTATAGTCTCCAGCTTGCTCATCTTCTAGCACCTTTCCTTTCAACCTGTAACCAACTCATTTGCAATCAAAGGAAAGCCCGTCGCAAGAGAGGCATTTAGGCCGCGACGGATGAAGTCTGGTGTTGTCGTGGTTCACGGCTCTACTCTTTCTCATCCGCTTAGTAGATAGCTACTTGCAGTTTCTTCTTTTCCTTTCCTTTCCCCCGTGTTCGAACTGTTAGCTGGTGGTGCTCGTTACTCTCTGTTTTCACCCTTAACAAGGAAACGGAGAGAGGAGAAGAAGGTTATTGTGGGCACCAGCAGCTAACGGGTGTGTTCGGTATCACAGGATAAGATGATTGAAGATGAAGGTTGCGGGGAAAAGCGGAGAGGCGTTCGTGGATGCAAGGAGAAACTTTTGAGTGCTCGAGAGTGGAGCATGCGCATGATCAAGGATTGCGGGGATAGAGGAGAGGAAAGGAGGTTGTTGATCCGAGTAGGAAGGTTGATTAGGAATTGTCTAGCAGACGGTTACTTTGACGGTTGTGCTTGTAGGTTGATGCCGAGAGAAGTGAGTTGAGAAGAAGAGGGGGACTCTAGTAGCGGCAACAACAGACTTCGCCCGTCGCGGCTTAAATGCCACTCTTGCGACGTTCTTTCCTTTAATTAATATTAGTTATTACAGCTTGAGTTGCACCTTTACATGGAAAGCAAATAAAGGATACATAGTGGGAAGCTGGCTGCTAAGGAAAGAAGTTGCTAGAGGAGGCCACACGGACTGAGGATAGAGGTCAGCAGACCATACAGGTGAATGATCCTGCAGCTCGCTGGAGTAAGCAGAGTGGACTGCACGATCAAGTGGAGAGGGCTGATCAGGTTGCGCAGACTGAGAAGAGGAGTCTGCAAGGTCTGATGCTTTGACATTGTCGGGGGTTACCCTCGTGTCTGTGTCCCCTTAAATGAGAGGTATGGGTGTCTATTTATGGGCTCGAGGAGGTAACAGATTCTGGTAACGTCACCCCCGGTGAGGCGGTGAGTTGTGTGAGTAGAACTTGGAGTCCGCCGAGTCCGTGCCAGGTCGTGCATTCAGGGACGCTTCTGGAGTTGATACTGATCTTGGATGACTAGGAGGAGTCCTCCTCTTCTATGATGAGAGCCCGCGTGCAGGTATGCGGGCTGAGGAGTTATCCGCCGAATGCTTGGAAGAAGCGGGTGGATAGCTTATTGTTGGTCTGCATAGTGATTCCGCCTCTGCAGTAGGGAAGTTTACTGCTGGAAAGCTGGAGGTCACTGTGGAGGACTGGAAGAGTCCGCGCAGCCCACGGCGGATGAGACAAGCCTGCCTCTGTTGAAGGGTTCTCCTGGCGAGTTGATGATCTGGCGGACTGAAGACGAGTCGGCAAAATTATGGATACGGTCTACGATCCTTGGGCGGATTGAGAGAGTCCGCGAACTGTAGGCCAGTGAGCTGACCGACTGGGCGACCTGGCGGACTGAAGACGCAGGTCGCCGCAGTTGCTGGAGTCTGCCTCTTGTTGGATGGGAAGGCTTGCCACCCCTGCTGGGCAGCCTGGAGGTTGTCGCACCTGCTAGCGAACTTGAAAGCTATCATTGTTAAGCGACATTGAGGCAGGTCGCCTGGTATTGAGCAATGTAGAGCCAGGTCGCCTAGTGGAGTGGCTGGTGACTATGGGGTTATATGGCGGTCTCGACGGACAGGAATTTGATTGCGCCACAATTGGGGTAGTTCACCTGTCAAAATGTAGGAAACAATGATGTGGTTAGCTGACCAAACTGCGCGGCCTGTAGGGGTGGACTGAGGAAGCAGTCCACACCCCCTGCAGAGCAGGCTGCTGCTGCGCGACCTGGGCGGTCAGACCGGCGAGTCCGCCCTCGCCGCGCGGCCTGGGCGGACAGAGAAGTCTGTCTGCCCACAGTTGGACTGGTTGCTACCTCCGGGGAGAATCTGGAGCAGTCCGCGACTAGCAAGCTGGCTATCTTGGGAAGGATCGCCGATTTCTGGGTTAACATAATCCCCGCACTTTTTAAGTCTCGAAGGGAACTTCGAAAAATTAGGAGACCCACAAAAATCGTGATCCACCTTGTAGAAAAGTAAGAGGTAAGGTCAGATACAACCTGATATCTCTCCTTCGAAGGAGTTTGCTAATGCATACCTTTTTCCTGCAAAAGTAAAGTTAATTCAAACAAAGAAAGGAGGGTACATTTTGTGTGTACCTGGATTACCTTTGCAAGATGAAGGAGACATGAGTGTATTCCACTGAGCTCTGCAAAACAGAGATGAGTAGAAAAGCATAGAATACTAATAGCTTACAAATACCTGATGGAGACTTGCAAGCACCTATTATCCTCTGCAAAAGGAAGAGTAAGTGGTACGCATGAAAGAAAAATAAGCTGCAAGTACCTAAAGAGAACTTACAAGCATCTGGTGATATCTACAAGAAAAGAGTTATAAGTAGATATGATATATGAAGCTAAGTTGCAAGTACCTGAAGGGAACTTGCAAGCGTCTTCTAAACTCTACAAGAAAAGAGTTAGAAGCAGATATGATATATGAAGGTAAGCTGGAAGTACCTGAAGGGAACTTGCAAGGGTCTGCTAAACTCTGCAAGAAAAGAGTTAGAAGCAGAAATGATATATGAATGTAAGTTGCAAGTACTTGAAGGGAACATGAAAGCGTTCGATAAACTCTGTAAGAAAAGAGTTAGAAGAAGATATGATATATGAAGGTAAGCTGCAAGTACCTGAAGGGAACTTGCAAGCGTCTGATAAACTCTGCAAGAAAACAGTTACAAGCAGATATTATATATGAAGGTAAGTTGCAAGTACCTGAAGGAAACTTGCAAGCATATGCTAAACTCACAAGAAAAGAGTTAGAAGCATATATGATATATGAAGGTAAGATGAAAGTACATGAAGGGAACTTGCAAATACTATCTGTTAATATGATAAGATAGATATGATCGGATAGCAGAAGAAATGTACGACGGGTTCTGCCGATAACCGAATAAAGACCTAACTACGATAAAGATCTTATATTGAATATGAAGTCTAGATCAATAAGAAGAAAACAAATTAATTATACTCCAATTGCAAGGCTTGCTAATCAAAGAGAACCGGATACTTTGATCAATAATTGGTACCATTAATATCTAATGAGTAATAAAGAGTTTTGTAAATCATCATCTGATAGAGTTCTGAGCAAGCAATGCATATAAGATGAGTATAAGCAAAAATGAATGTTGAAAATCATTTTAATAGGTTGGATTTAACTTGTTAACCTGTGAATGAGGCAGTTGATAAAAAGAGGTCTATACTCAAAGATGACTAAGAAAGACTGGATGCTGCCACAGGAGATCACCCGTGGGTCTTATGCATCGCTTGCCTGAGAAAGGTAATCATGAGTATAGCTCTACTAAGACCGGGCTGGCCGCGCATCCTTTAGAAGGGCAAAAAAGAGAAAAGCATAGGAAATCCTGGGAAGGATCGTTAGATATACTGCTCTCATGTCTTGGGTACAACATCGCTGATCGGTCAGGCCAGGTACGCCAAGTGGTCTATAACATTGCTCGCCTGTGACAAAGATCAATGTAGTTGTGGGACCCATGAAAGCACGGATTGACAGTACCATAGAGTACTCGACTATTACAATCATGAGATGATCGAAGTGATAAGGCTACACTTGATCGTCATTGCTTGTCAAGCAAAGATCATCGTAACTATAATGTATCCTTCACGAAGCACATCAGAGCCAACACATGTGACCTCCCTTGATGCACACTTTGTGTTAGATACCGGCTAGGATCTGAAGTCTTGTATTCCACCGCATGAGAGTTGGACAGCTCCCACTACACATATGCGAACACTCCCCGCGATATGTGGTCATCGTGTCCTTACGACGGAGTCCAATCTCGAGGGGCCCATAGCAAGACTTGACGATATCTCGGTGATTCAGTGATTTCTTAGGCAAAGAGATAATAGAGGAGGAAGCACTCCAAAAAGGGAAATGTGTCAGCATGGGATCTCTGATGTAAAATTTATTGAAATGCAAGAAAAAACAACACTTAGAAGCATTTTTAGAAAGTCAAATTCTTGAAACATGAAAAGTGAAGTAAGAGTAACCGGTAATGGTTGCAAGGAGCCTTGAGGATTTAGAGTTGTTCTTTTAATTTCCGAATAGCCTTCCAAACTGGCCCTTGTCATTGGCATCAAAGGTATTGTCAATAACGAGGAAAGGGTATTCGTTGATTTGGCTCACTCCTCTTGAGCAACAAGGAGTGTGTGCAACCTCTTTTCCCTTTGAGGTTGATGGATCAGGGTGATCATCCTTGGGGAGCAAGTCACGCATCTTCTCCTGCCTCAACATCCTTTGTACTAGTTGACAAAGTGCTCGACATTTTTCAGTTAAATTCTCCGGCTCTTTATGGAATTCGCAATACGGTTCCGAGTCTTTAGACCTTTGATCAGCTGGCTGATAAGGCCTTTTGAAATTATCCCTTCCATTCATTACTTGGCTCACTTCTTGCATGGCCTCATCTAGTTCTGATTCTTGCAAGTCATCATCTTGCTGCTGATGAATCAAAGCTCTTTGTGAAGATGGAGCTGGTAGTAGTAGCAATTGATATTGACCACGATCATGACTCGGGAGGGGGGTCGATGGCATTGAAATCTCTTTCCCTTCCTCGAGTGGAATGGAAAATCTTTCCAAGGAGATCTCAGAGGTTTCTTGTGAGCAGGATCTTTCTCTGTTATAAGCCTGGAGATGAAGATGGGGTTGCTCTTCTCACCTCGAATGTATGAGTTGGCTAAGGCAATCAACTATTGATAAGTTCTTGGTGCTCGAACATTAGCTTCAAACTTGAGTGGCCCTTCACGAAGACCATGTTTAAAGCCACCCGATACATTTCTTGTTCAACGATCTCAATGTCGAAGATTTCTCTCTAAAATCGATCTACAAACAGAGACCAAGTCTCGTTCTCTCGTTGCTTGATCTCAAAGAGGGCTTCTGGACCGCCCTTTCTCTTCGTTGAAGTAGAAAATCTGAGCAAGGACTTCCTTCGCAGATCAGTAAAAGAAGTGATGGACTGAGGGCGCCGACCATAGAACCAATCCCTCTATTGCCCATCAAAGGTTGTTACAAGGAGCTTGCACTTATTAGCATTTGAGAGAGTGTTGAGAGCTATAACTGATTCAAAATCTTGAAGATGCTTCATTGGATCAGTCTTTCTAGTGTAAGTTGGTAACCGCGGCTCTCTGAAATTTGCTGGAGTTGGTTCATGACGAACACTTTCTGAAAATGATGACGGATCTTCCCGCTCTTCTACAACATAAGGATAGAAAGAAGCATAAGTTGTATCAGAAAAAGAAGCAGATGGATAGAAAGGATAAGCTACTGCGGGATGAACAATGGCAGAAGCTGATGTGAAAGGATGACTTCCCTGAATGTTCAGAAATCTTGTTGGTCTTCCCCGGGCAGCTTCCCGGAAGACGTTTTGACGTGCTGCAAACTCATCATTTTGAGGTCGCAAAGGGGATGCAGGCCCTTACGGAAAGGTTGGTGTGTAAGGAGGAGGATATGCTGGAGGATAAGCCGGAGGATAAGCTTGCTGATTCTCCAATGTTGGTGTCGGATTCATTGGAGGAACATGTGCTGTTGTTGATTGCATCTCTAATCGCTGCGCGATTGCAGCTAGAGTATGGTTGATTGACTGAAATTGTTGGGCGGTTTCACGACTTGATTGCTCCAAGGCTTCCCAAAGTGAGTCGTCACTAGAACTTAGAGCAAAGTTCTAGGCTGATTGATCATCTGACATTGCTAACTGGTTGATTTTCCCCTTCTATTCGGATCTGAAGTTTGCGTGTTAACTGTTGATGCGTGAAAACGGAGATAGGAGAAGAAAGTTGTCGCGGTCACCAGCAGCTAATGGCTGTGTTCGGTCTCACGGGCTACGATGATTGAAGATGAAGGTTGCGGGGAAAAGCGGAGAGGTGTTTGTGGATGCAAGGAGAAGCTTATGAGTGCTCGAGAGTGGAGCAGGCGCTGGATCAAGGATTGCGGGGATAGAGGAGAGGAAAGGAGGTTGTTGATCCGAGTGGGAAGGTTGATCAGGAACTGTTGAGCAGACAGTTACTTTGATAGTTGTGCTTGCAGGTTGATGCCAAGAGAAGTGAGTTGAGAAGAAGAGGGGGCCTCCAGCAGTGGCAACAGTAGAATTCGCCCGCCGCGGCAACAGCAGACTTCGCCCGCCACGGTTTAAATACCACTCTTGTGACGGGAGTTTCTTTAATTAATATCAGTTATTATAGCTTGAGTTGCACCATTACATGGAAAGAAAATAAAGCTTACATAGGGGGAAGCTGGCGGCTAAGGAAAGAAGTTGCAAGAAGAGGTCGCACGTACTGAGGATAAAGGTCGGTAGACTGCATGGGTGACTGATCCCGCAGCTCGCTGGAGTAAGCCGAGCGGACTGCGTGATCAAGCAGAGAGGGCTGATCAGGTCGCGCGTACTGAGAAGAGGAGTCTACAATGTCTGAAGTTTTGATATTATCGGGGGTTACCCTAGTGTCTGTGTCCCACTGAATAAGAGGTATGGGGGGCTATTTATAGTCCCGAGGAGGTAACAACTTCTAGTAATGTCACACCCGGTGAGTCAGTGAGTTGTCTGAGTAGAACTTGGACTCCGCCGAGTCTGCGCCAGGTTGCACGGTCAGAGACGCTATTGGAGTTGATGCTGATCTTGGCGGACTGGGAGGAGTCTGCCACTTTTGTGATGAGAGCCCGCGCCCAGGTATGCAGGCTGAGGAGGTATCCGCCTGCTGCTGGGAAGAAGTGGGTGTATAGCTTATTGGCGGGCTGCATAGTGAGTCTGCCTCTGCTGCAGGGAAGTTTGCTGGTGCAAAGTTGGTGGGCTCGGTGGAAGACTGGAAGAGTTCGCCCAGCCCACGGCGGACGAGATGAGCCCGCCTCTACTGAAGGGTTCTCCTTTTGACTTGACGATCTGGCGGACTGAAGACGAGTATGTAAGATTTTGGATACGGTCTACAATCCTTGGGTGGACTGAGAGAGTCTGCGAACTGTAGGCTAGTGAGCTGACCGACTGGGCGACCTGGTGGACTGAAGACGAAGGTCACCGCCGTTGATGGAGTCCGCCACTTGTTGGATGGGAATGATTGTCGCCCCTGTTGGGAGGCTTGGAGGTTGTCTCCATAACTAGCGACCTTGAAAGATGCCATTGTTGAGCGCCCTGGAGGAAGGTCCCCTGGCCTTGAGTGACCTAGAGGCATGTCGCCTAGTGGAGTGGTTGGTGACCATGCAGTTACATGGCGGTCTCGCCGGACAGGAATCCGAGTCCGCCACAACTGTGCTAGTTCACCTGTCGAAATGGATGAAACCATGATGAGGTTAGCTGACCAAACTGAGTGGCTTGCAGGGGGGACTGAGGAAGCAGTCCGCCCCCCTATAGAGCAGGTGGCTGCAGCGTGACCTGGGCGATCAGACTGGCTAGTCCTCCCTAGCCGCGCGGCCTGGGCGGATAGAGAAGTCTGTCCGCCCACAATTGGACTGGTCGCGACCTCTAGGGATAATATGGAGCATGCCGCGACTACCAAGCTGGCTACCTTGTGAAGGATCACTGATTTTGGGTTAATAATGGAGTTGGGGTTACCACGAAACTCCAAGGAAGTCCAGCACCTGATAGGGATGCTTGCATGGCTGAGCAAGGTTCATCTCTCAGGCAGTAGAGAAGTGCTCCCCTTTCTTCAAAGTGCTGAGGGGTGGCTAGAAGTTTGAATGGTTAGAGGAGTGTGAGAAGGCCTTCCAAGCCTTTAGGAGGCAGCTAACTCAGGCTCCGCTCCTGCAGGGACCAAAGGAGGGTGAAGATTTTTATCTATACCTTAGGTTTGGGGCTGAGGCCTTGAGCTTCATCCTTATCTGAGAGGAAGGCAAGAAGCAGCTGCCGATCTACTATGTGAGCATGGTCCTGAGAAAGGTAGAGCTGCTAAACCTAATTTTGGAGTAGTTGGCTTTCATCTTATTCATGTCAGCTCAGAGGCTCCGACCATATTTTCAGGCACATTCCATCAGGGTAGTGATTGACCATCCCCTCTGGAACATATTTTAGGGGGTGGAGCACTCCGGAAAGCTTGAAAAGTAGTCAGTAGAGCTAAGCGAATTTGACATATCATTTGTTCCTCACCTCTCGATCAAGGCCCAGGCAATGGACAACTTCTTTGCCGACTATGTGGTCAAGGTGGCAGAGGCTGAGCTCACTCGTCTGGTCTCCTAGAAGGTGATGGTTGACGACGCCTCAGGAAGGCACTCCCTGGGAGTAGGAGTAATCTTGGAGAGTCGTCATACAACGAGGATAGAGTAGACGGTGGTCATCCAATTACACATTACCAACAATCAAGCAGAGTATGAAGCTGTGATAGCGGGGCTGTGGCTGGCCATGGAGCTGTGAGTGCATTACATGGAAGTCCTAATGGACTCCATGTTGGTATCATCTCAAATCAATGGCGAGTTCAAAGCAAGGTAGCCTACTTTAACGCCCCAGATTTTTCAATGTTTATTTTAGTTCCTGTAGTGACATTATAATGATGTTAGGGCATTACATTGAGGCATAGTTAGAGCACGCCATTGTTGGAGCGTGAGTTTGCTCATCGAAATCAGAGGACTTGACTTGGTGGATTTTAGTAGGTTGATGTTGGTTGTAACTTCAGGGAATTTTAACCCGAGTTTGGTTTGTCAAATTTTAATTTCGACTTCGCCATAGGTTTTGTAGCATTGGTATTTATCCTTGGTGCAAATTTCGTGGGAATCCGTGATGATTCGAGTTTTTGGTCATTCGGACGTTTAATTATTAATAATAATATAATATTATATATAAAAGCTTGGACGTTTTAGCAGGACCCTATTCATCTTCTCTCCCAAGCCGTCGGCCCGAATTATGGGAGAAAGTAGGCGACAGACATCGCGAAGTCTTCAGCCATCGACTGTAGGAGTTCTGGTGCTCGAAATCATTGTCGGAGGGTAGATTCGGAAATCTTACACTGAGATCTACGTATGCAGGTTAAGATTTTTCTATTTCGTGGATTTTTGGTGTTAGGGTTTTTTGACCTTGACTCTCGTTTAGCCCGAAAAGTTTAAGACATAAATATTGAATCATTTCTTTTGAAGCATTTTCATTGAGAGATATTTAATAAGCCATATTTATTGATCCATATTTTTTGCTCCAAATTTATTTTGATATATTTATTGCCCCATATTTATTATGTAGTATTTATTATAACATATTTATTTATCGTTGAACGAGCACGAGTGGGTAAACCTGTTTGTTAATGGATAAATCATTCAGAGCACTTTTTAATAGGCTTTTTCAGAATAAAAATAGACAACTGAATACAAATTTATGATTGTATTTATGGAGTCATATTTAATGGGTCATATTTATTTTATCATATTTACTAAACTATATTTACTAAGACATATTTATTGAGATTTAGTTATTGAGTCATATTTCTTGTGTCATATTTATTGAGCAATATTTTTTGAGCCATATTTATTAACGCATATTTATTATACCATATTTATTGTGTCATATTTATTGCGCCATATTTATTACGCCTGATTTTTTGCCATATTTATTGCGTGATAAACAAGCCCGAATGAGTAAACCTGTTTGCCAAAAGAAATACCTTTATGTGCTCTTTTTAATTGTCTTTTTTCGAGCTGATAACTAATAACCCGATCATTGACTTTTTTAAGTTTTTTCGAGATGATAATGACATATTTACTGTGTCATATTTATATTATAATAAACAAGCCAAAATGGGTAAACTTGTTCACCAATGGAAATATAATTTGAGCTCTTTTAAATTGGCTTTTTCAGGCGAAAAACGGAGAACCGAAATAAAAGTTATGGTGATATTTATTGAGCCATATATATTATGCCATATTTCGTTGGCCATATTTATTGAGCCATATTTACGGAGCTATATATATTTGTGTCATATTTATTACGCCATATTTATATAGTGTTAAAGCAACATGAACGGGTAAACCTATTTGCCAAAAATAAGTTTATCAGAGTTATTTTGAATTGTCTTTTTCGGGATGAATATGGACAACGAGATCAAAAATTATGGCTTTATTTATTTTGCAATATTTATTGTGCCATATTTATTGAGCCATTTTGATTGAGCCATATTTCATGAGTCATTTTTATTGAGACATAATTATTGAACAATATTTCTTGAAGCATATTCACTAGAGATATTTAATAAGACATTTTTATTGAGCCATATTTATTATGCCAATTTTATTGAGAAATATTTATTGGAACATTTTAATTTTGAAGCATTTATTATAACATATTTATTTAGTGTTGAATGATCCCGAGCAGGTAAATCTGTTCCCCAATTGATAAATCATTCAGAGGTCTTTTCAATGAGTTTTTTCGGGCTAAAAACGTACAACCGGAACAAGAGTTATGGTCATATTTATTGAATCATATTTATTGCGGTATATTTCAATAACCATATTTATTAAGTCATAATTACTGAGTCATATTTATTTGTGTCATATTAATTACGTCATATTTATATAGCGTTAATTGAGCCCGAACTGGAAAAGCTGTTTGCTAAATGATAGATTTATCCGAGCACTTTTCAATATGCTTTCCGGGGATGAAAATGGACAACCGGATCAAACATTATAGCTATATTTATTGTTCTATATTTATTGCGCTATATTTATTATGTCATATTTATTGAGTCATATTTATTGAGTCATATTTTTTGAGCCATATTTATTGAGACATAATTATTGAGCCATGTTTCTTGTGACATTTTCATTAAAAGATATTTAATAAGCCCGATTTATTACGCCAAATTTGTTAAGATATATTTATTTTGTCATATTTATTATGTAGTATTTATTATAACATATTTATTGATTGTTGAATGAGCCCTAACGGGTAAACATGATTGTCAATGAATAAATCATTTCATGCTATATTTATTGTTCTATATTTATTGAGCTACATTTATTATGCCATATTTATTTTGTCATATGTATTACGCCACATTTATTGTGCCATATTTATTGAGTGTCAAAGAAGCCCAAATAGGTGATCATGTTCACCAATAGATAAGTCATTTCGAGCACTTTTAAATATGCTTTTTCGTGCTGAAAATTGACAACCAGAACAAAAATTATGATCATATTTATTGAGTCATATTTATTGTGCCATATTTCTTTGGCCTTATTTATTGAGCCATATTTATTGAACTATATTTATTTGTGTTATATTTATTGCACCATATTTATGTAACGTTAAACGAGCCCGAAATGGTAAACCTGTTTGCCAAAGATAGATTTATCCGAGCTTTTTTCAAATGTCTTTTTCAGGATAAAAATGGACTACCAGATCCAAAAATATGGTTTTAGTTATTGGTCTATATTTATTGTGCCATATTTATTGAACAATTATGATTGAGCCATATTTCAAGAGTCATATTTATTGAGACTTAATTATTGAATCATATTTCTTGAAGCATTTTCATCGAGAGATATTTAATAAGTCATATTTATTGAGCCATATTTTTTTGCTCTAAATTTATTGCCCCATATTTATTGCATAATATTTATTATAACATATTTATTGAGCGTTGAATGAGCCCGAGTGTGTAAACCTGTTTCCCAATGGATAAATCATTCAGGGAACTTTTTAATGGGCTTTTCGAGGATAAAATTAGAAAAGTGGATCCAAAGTTATGGTCATATTTATTGAGTCATATTTAATGCGCCATATTTATTTTGTCATATTTACTAAAACATATTTATTAAGCCATGTTTATTGAGACTTAGTTATTGAGTCATATTTCTTGTGCCATATTTATTGTGCAATATTTTTTGAGCCATATTTTTAACGCATATTTATTACAAAATATTTATTGTGACATATTTATTGCGCCATATTCATTGCACCTGATTTTTTTGCCATATTTATTTCGCGATAAATGATCCCGAATGGGTAAACATGTTCGCCAATGGATAGACCTTTATGTGCTCTTTTTAATTATATTTTAAAGGCTGATAACTAACAACCAGATCATTGGCTTTTTCGTGCTTTTTCAGGCCGATAACGCTATATTTACTGTGTCATATTTATATAGTAATAAACAAGCCCAAACGGGTAAACATGTTAACCAATGGATAGGTAATTTCGAGCTGTTTTAAATGGGCTTTTTCGGGCGAAAAACTGACAACCGGAATAAAAGTTATGGTCATATTTATTGAGCCATATTTATTGTGTCATATTTCGTTGGCCATATTTATTGAGTCATATTTACAAAGCTATATTTATTTGTGTCATATTTATTACGCCATATTTATATAGTGTTAAACGAGCCCGAATGGGTAAAACTGTTTGCCAAAGATAGATTTATCCGAGTTTTTTTGAAATGTATTTCTTGCGATAAATATGGACAACTAGATCAAAAATTATGACTTTATTTATTATGCTATATTTATTGTGTAATATTTATTGAGTCATTATGATTGATCCATATTTCATTAGTCATGTTTATTGAGACATAATTATTGAACCATATTTCTTGAAACATTTTCATTAGAGATATTTAATAAGATATTTTTATTAAGTCATATTTATTACGCCAATTTTATTGAGAAATATTCATTGCGCCTTTTTATTTTGAAAAATTTATTATAACATATTTATTGAGTGTTGAATGAGCCCGAGAGGGTAAACCTGTTCCCCAATGGATAAATCATTCAGTGGTTTTTCAATGAGTTTTTTCGGGCTGAAAACAGACAAACGGAACAAAAGTTATGGTCATATTTATTGAATCATATTTATTACAGCATATTTCGTTGGCCATATTTATTGAGCCATATTTACTGGGCTATATTTATTTGTGTCATATTAATTGCGCCATATTTAGATATCGTTAAATAAGCCTGAATTGGAAAATCTATTTGCTAAATGATAGATTTATTCAAGCACTCTTCAATAGGCTTTCCGGGGCTGAAAATGGACAAACAGATCAAAAAATATGGCTATATTTATTGTTCTATATTTATTGGGCTATATTTATTATACCAAATTTTTTGAGTCATATTAATTGATCCATATTTTCTGAGCCATATTTATTGTGACATAATTATTGTGTCATGTTTCTTGTGGCATTTTTATTTAAAGATATTAATAAGCCATATTTATTAAGTCATGTTTATTACGCCAAATTTGTTGAGATATATTTATTGCGTCATATTTATTATGTAGTATTTATTATAACATATTTATTGATTTTTGAATGAGCCCGAATGGGTAAACATGATTGTCATTGGATAAATCATTTAGAGCAATATTTATTGGGTTATATTTATTATGCCATATTTATTTTATCATATTTATTACACCACATTTATTATGTCGTATTTATTGAGTGTCAAATTAGCCCAAATAGGGAATCATGTTCACCAATACATAAATCATTTCGAGCACTTTTAAATGGGCCTTTCTAGTCTGAAAATGGACAAACAGAACAAAAATTATGGTCATATTTATTGAGTTTTATTTATTGTGTCATATTTCTGTGGCCTTATTTATTGAGACATATTTATTGAGCTATATTTATTTGTGTTATATTTATTTTGCCATATTTATATAGCGTTAAACGAGCCCGAAGGGGTAAACCTGTTGGCAAGGAATGGATTTATTCTAGTTTTTTTCAAATGTCTTTTTCTGGATGAAAATGGAATGCCAGATCAAAAATTATGGCTTTATTTATTGCGCCATATTTATTGAGCTGTTATGATTGAGCTATATTTCAAGAGTCATATTTATTGAGACATAATTATTGAATCATATTTCTTGAAAATTTTCATTGAGAGATATTTATTAAGTCATATTTATTGAGGCATATTTTTTGCTCCAAATTTATTGAGATATATTTATTACCCCATATTTATTTCGTAGTATTTATTATAACATATTTATTGAGCATTGAACGAGCCCGAGTTTGTAAACCTATTTGCCAATGGATAAATCATTCAAAGCACTTTTTACTGTGTTTTTCCAGAATACAAATAGACAATAAAATCCAAATTTTTGATCATATTTATTGAGTCATATTTAATGCGCCATATTTATTTTTTCATATTTACTTAGCCATATTTATTAAAACTTAGTTAATGAGTCATATTTCTTGTGCCATATTTATTGAGCAATATTTTTTCAGCCATATTTATTAACTCATATTTATTACACCATATTTATTGTGTCACATTTATTACGCCATATTTATTGTGCCTAATGTTTTTGCCATATTTATTGCGCAATAAATAAGCCTGATGGGGTCAACCTATTCGCCAATAAATAGAGCTCTATGTGCCCTTTTTAATTATCTTTTTCAGGCTGATAACCGAGAACCGAATCATTGGCTATTTCAGGCTTTTTCGGGTTAATAACGCCATATTTACTGTGTTATATTTATATAGTAATAAATAAGTCCAAATGTGTAAACCTGTTCACCAATAAATAGATAATTTCAAGATCTTTTAAATGGGATTTTTCGGGCGAAAAACGGACAACCGGAAAAAAAGTTAAGGTCATATTTATTGAGCAATATTTATTGCGCCATATTTCGTTGGCCATATTTATTGAGCCATATTTACAGAGCTATATTTATTCGTGTCATATTTATTATACCATTTTATATAGTGTTAAACGAGCCCGAATGGGTAAACCTGTTTGCCAAAGATAGATTTATCAGAGCTTTTTTGAAATGTCTTTTTCTGGATGAATATGGACAACGAGATCGAAAATTATGACTGTATTTATTGGGCAATATTTATTGTGTCATATTTATTAAGACATTATGATTGAGCTATATTTCATGAGTCATCTTTATTGAGACATAATTATTGAACCATATTTCTTGAAACATTTTCATTAGAGATATTTAATAAGACATTTTTATTGATCCATATTTATTACACTAATTTTATTGAGAAGTATTTATTGCGCCATTTTAATTTTGAAGCATTTATTATAACATATTTATTGAGTGTTGAACCATCCCGAACATATAAACCTATTCTCCAATTGATAAATCATTCAGAGGACTTTTTAATGAGTTTTTTTCGGGCTGAAAACGAGCAACCAGAACAAAAGTTATGCTCATATTTATTAAATCATATTTATTGCGCCAAATTTCCTTGGTCATATTTATTAAGTCATATTTACTGAGCCATATTTATTTTTGTCATATTAAAAGTACCATATTTATATATCGTTAAATGTGCTCGAACTCGAAAATCTATTTGCTAGATGATAGATTTATCCAAGCAATTTTCAATAGGCTTTCCGGGGCTGAAAATGGACAACCAGATCAAAAAATATGGCTATATTTATTATTTTATATTTATTGGGCTATATTTATTATGACATATTTATTGAGTCATATTAATTGAGTCATATTTTTGAGCAATATTTATTATGACATAATTATTGAGCCACATTTCTTGTGGCATTTCCATTAAAATATATTTAATAAGCCATATTTATTGAGCCATGTTTAACACACTAAATTGATTGAGCTATATTTATTGCATCATATTTATTATGTAGTATTTATTATAACATATTTATTGAGTGTTCCATATTTATTGCATCATATTTATTATGTTAAACATGTTTCTCAATGGATAAATCATTTAGTGCCATATTTATTATTCTATACTTTTTAGGGTATATTTATTATACCATATTTATTTTGTCATATTTATGATACCATATTTATTATGTCATATTTATTGAGTGTCAAACAAGCCCAAACAGGTAATCATGCTCACCAATATATTAATCATTTCGAGTACTTTTAAATGGGCTTTTCCGGGCTAAAAATTGACAACCAGAACAAAAATTATGGTCATATTTATTGAGTCATATTTATTACGCCATATTTCTTTGGCCTTATTTGTTGAGCTTTATTTATTGAGCTATATTTATTTGTGTTATATTTATTGCACCATATTTATATAGCGTTAAAGGACCCCGAACGGGTAAACCAATTAGCCCAAGATAGATTTATCCGAGCTTTTTTTAAATATCTTTTTCTGGATGAAAATGGACTACCAAATCAAAAATTATGTTTTTATATATTGGGCTATATTTATTGATCCATATTTATTGAGCGATTATGATTAAGCCATATTTCAAGAGTCATATTTATTGAGACATAATTATTGACTGATATTTCTCGAAGCATTTTCAACAGGAGATATTTAACAAGCCATATTTATTGAGTCATATTTTTTGCGCCAAATTTATTGAGATATATTTATTGCCCATATTTATTGCATAGTATTTATTATAACATATTTATTGAGCGTTGAACGAGCCCGAGTGGGTAAATCTGTTTGTCAATGGATAAATCATTTAGAGCACTTTTTAATGGTCTTTACGAGGATAAAAATAGACAACTGAATCGAAAGTTATGATCATATTTATTGAGTAATATTTAATGCGCCATATTTATTTTATCATATTTACTAAATCATATTAACTAAGCCATATTTATTGAGACTTAGTTATTGAGTCATATGTCTTGTGCCATTTTTATTGAGCAATATTTTTTAGCCATATCTATTAACGCATATTTATTAAACCATATTTATTTTGTCACTTTTTATTGCGGCTGATGTTTTTGCCATATTTATTGAGCGTTAAACGAGCCCGAATGGGTAAACCTGTTCACCAATGGATAGACTTTTATGTGCTCATTTTAATTAGTTTTTTCGGGCTGATAACCGACAACCGGATCATTGGCTTTTCCAGCTTTTCTGGGCTTTTCGGTCCTTTTCAGGCTGATAACGCCAATTTACTATATCATATTTATATAGTAATAAACAAGCCCAAACGGGTAAACATGTTCCCCAATGGATAGATAATTTTGAGTTCTTTTAAATGTGCTTTTTCGGGCATAAAACGAAAAACATGAACAAAAGTGATGGTCATATTTATTGAGCCATATTTATTGCGTCATATTTCGTTGGCCATATTTATTGAGCCATATTTATAGAGCTATATTTATTTTTGTCATGTTTATTACTCCATATTTATATAGTGTTAAACAAGCCCGAACGGGTAAACCTGTTTGCCAATGATAGATTTATCTAAGTTTTTTTAAAATGTCTTTTTCGGGATAAATATGGACAATGAGATCAAAAATTATCACTTTATTTATTGTATAATATTTATTATGTCATATTTATTGAGTCATTATGATTGTGTCATATTTCATGAGTAATCTTTATTGAGACATAATTATTGAACCATAATTCTTGAAGCATTTTCATTAGAGATATTTAATAAGATATTTATATTGAGCCATATTTATTACTCCAATTTTATTGAGAAATATTTATTGCGCCATTTTTATTTCGAAGTATTTATTACAACATATTTATTGAGTGTTGAACGAGATCAAGCGGAAAACTTGTTCCCCAAATGATAAATCATTCAGAGGTTTTTAAATGAGTTTTTTTCGGGTTGAAAACTAACAACCGGAACAAAATTTATGGTCATATTTATTGAATCAGATTTATTACGCCATATTTCCTTAGCCATATTTAATGATCAATATTTACTGAGCCATATTTATTTGTGTCATATTAATTGCGCCATATTTATATAGCGTTAAATAAGCCTGAACGAGAAAATCTATTTGCTAAATGATATGTTTATCCGAGCACTTTTCAATATGGTTTCCGTGGCTGAAAATGGACAACCGGATCAAAAAATATGTCTATATTAAATGTTCAATATTTATTGGGCTATATTTATTATGCCATATTTATTGTGTCATATTTATTGAGCCATATTTATTGTGATAATTATTGAGTCATGTTTCTTGTGGCATTTTCATTAAAATATATTTAATAAGGCATATTTATTAAACCATATTTATTATACCAAATTTATTGAGATATATTTATTGCATTATATTTATTATGTAGTATTTATTATAATAAATTTATTGAGTGTTGAATTAGCCCGAACGGGTAAACATGATTATCATTGGATAAATCATTTAGAGCTATATTTATTAGGCTATATTTATTATGCCATATTTAGTTTGCAAAATTTATTACGCCACATTTATAGTGTCATATTTATTGAGTGTCAAACAAGCCCAAACAGATAAACATGTTCACCAATAGTTAAATCATTTCGAGCACTTTGAAAAGTGTCTTTCCAGTCTGAAAATGGACAAGCAGAACAAAAATTATGGTCATAATTATTTACACATATTTATTGCGCCATATTTCTGTGGCCTTATTTATTGAGACATATTTATTGAGCTATATTTATTTGTGTTATATTTATTGCGCCATATTTATATAGCGTTAAACGAGACTGAATGGTTAAACCTGTTTGTCAAAGATAGATTTATCGGAGCTTTTTTAAATTATCTTTTTCTAGATGAAAATTGACTAGCAGATCAAAAATTGTGGCTTTATTTATTGGGCTATATTTATTGCGCCATATTTATTGAGCTGTTATGATGAAGCCATTTTTCAAGAGTCATATTTATCGAGACATAATTATTGAATCAAATTTTTTGAAGCATTTTCATTGAAAGATATTTAATAAGACATATTTATTGAGCCGTATGTTTTACGCCAAATTTATTGAGATATATTTATTACCCCATATTTATTGCATAGTATTTATTATAACATATTTATTGAGAATTGAACGAGCCTGAGTCGGTAAACCTGTGTGCTAATGTATAAATAATTTAAAGCACTTTTTAATATGCTTTTCCATAATAAAAAATAGACAACTGAATCCAAATTTATGTTCATATTTATTAAGTCATATTTAATGTGCCATATTTATTTTATCATATTTACTAAACTACATTTATTAAGCCATATTTATTAAGACTTGGTTATTGAGTAATATTTCTTATGCCATATTTATTGAGCAATAGTTTTTGAGCCATATTTATTAATGCATATTTATTATAACATATTTATTATGTCATACTTATTGCACCATATTTATTGCGCCTGATTTTTCAAGAGTCATATTTATCGAGACATAATTATATAGAGATAAACGAGCCTGAAGGGGTAAACCTGTTTGCCAATGGATAGACCACTATGTGCTCTTTTTAATTATCTTTTTCGGGATGATAACTAAAAATTGGATCATTGGCTATTTCGTGCTTTTTCGGTCTGATAACGACATATTTACTGTATCATATTTATATAGTAATAAACAAGCCGAAATGGGTAAATCTGTTCACCAATGGATTGATAATTTTTAGCACTTTTAAATGAGCATTTTTAGGCAAAAAATGGACAACCGTAACAAAAGTTATGGTCATATTTATTGAGTCATATTTATTATGCCATATTTCGTTGACCATATTTATTGAGCCATATTTACAGAGCTATATTTATTTGTGTCATATTTATTACGCCATATTTATATAGTATTAAACGAGCCCGAATAGGTAAACCTGTTCGCCAGTGGATAGACCTTTATGTGTTATTTTAAATTGGCTTTTTCGGGCTGATATCCGACAACCGGATCATTTGCTTTTTCGGGATTATTCGGGCTTTTCGGGCTGATAATGCCATATTTACTGTGTCATATTCATATATTAATAAATAATCCCAAACGGGTAGACCTATTCTCCAACGGATTGATAATTTCGAGCCCTTTTAAATTGACTTTTTAGGGCGAAAAACGGAAAACCGGAATAAAAGTTATGATCATATTTATTGTGCCATATTTATTACGCCATATTTCGTTGGCCATATTTATTGAGCCATATTTATAGATCTATATTTATTTATGTTATATTTATTATGCCATATTTATATACTGTTAAACGAGCCCGAACGGGTAAACTTGTTTGTCAAAGATAGATTTATCCGAGTTTTTTTGAAATGTCATTTTCGGGATGAATATGGACAACGAGATAAAAAAATTATGACTTTATTTATTGGGCAATATTTATTGTGTCATATTTATTGAGCCATTATGATTGTGCCATATTTCATGAGTCATCTTTATTGAGACATAATTATTGAACCACATTCCTTGAA
This sequence comes from Platanthera guangdongensis, assembly GCA_039583875.1. Classification (NCBI taxonomy): domain Eukaryota; kingdom Viridiplantae; phylum Streptophyta; class Magnoliopsida; order Asparagales; family Orchidaceae; genus Platanthera; species Platanthera guangdongensis. The sequence goes on along the minus strand of CM077156.1, from coordinate 41,408,193 downwards.
GCATTTTCATTAAAGATATTTAATAAGACATTTTTATTGAGCCATATTTATTACGCCAATTTTATTGAGAAATATTTATTGCGCCATTTTTATTTCGAAGTATTTATTATAACATATTTAATGAGTGCAGAACGAGCTCGAGCGGGTAAAGCTGTTCCCCAAAAGATAAATCATTCAGAGGTTTTTCAATGAGTTTTTTCGGGCTCAAAACGGACAACGAGAATAAAAGTTATGGACATATTTATTCAGTCATATTTATTGCGCCATATTTCCTGGACATATTTATTGAGCCATATTTACTGAGCCATATTTATTTTTGTCATATTAATTGTGACATATTTAAATATCGTTAAATGAGCCTAAACGGGAAAATCTGTTTGCTAAATGATACATTTATCCGAGCACTTTCCAATAGGATTTTCGGGGCTGAAAATGGACAACCAGATCAAAAAATATGGCTATATTTATTATTCTATATTTATTGGGCTATATTTATTATGCCATATTTATTGAGTCATATTTATTGAGCCATATTTTCTGAGCCATTTGTATTGTGACATAATTATTGAGCCACGTTTCTTGTGATTTTTTCATTAAAATATATTTAGTAAGACATATTTATTGAGCCATGTTTAATACCCCAAATTTATTGAGATATATTTATTCGTCATATTTATTATGTAGTATTAATTATAACAAATTTATTGAGTGTTGAATGAGCCCGAACGGGTAAACTTGATTGTTATTGGATAAATCATTTAGAGCTATATTTATTGGGCTATATTTATCATGCCATATTTATTTTGTCATATTTATTATGCCACATTTATTGTGCCATATTTATTGAGTGTCAAACATGCTGAAACAGGTAATCATGTTCAACAATAGATAAATTATTTCGAGCACTTTTAAATGGGTCTTTCCGGTCTGAAAATGAACAACCAAAACAAAAATTATGGTCATATTTATTGAGTCATATTTATTGCGCCATATTTCTATACGCTTATTTATTGAGCCATATTTATTGAGCTATATTTATTTGTGTCATATTTATTGCGCCATATTTATATAGCGTTGAACAAGCCCGAACGGGTAAACCTGTTTGACAAAGATAGATTTATCCGAGTTTTTTTCAAAGGTCTTTTTCTGGATGAAAATGGACTACCAGATCTAAAATTATGGCTTTAGTTTTTGGGGTATATTTATTGCGCCATATTTATTAAGCCGTTATGATTGAGCCATATTTCAAGAGTCATATTTATCGAGATATAATTATTGAATCATATTTTTTGAAACATTTTCATTGAAAGATATTAAATAAGCCATATATATTGGGCCGCATTTTTTGCGACAAATTTATTGAGATATATTTATTGCCCCATATTAATTTCGTATTATTTATTATAACATATTTATTGAGCGTTGACGAGCCCGAGTTGCTAAACCTATTTGCCAATGGATAAATCATTTAGAGCACTTTTTATGGGGCCTTTCGAGAAACATAAGTTATCTTCATATTTATTAAGTCATATTTATTGCGCCATATTTCGTTGGCTATATTTATTGAGCCATATTTACAGAGCTATATTTATTTGTGTCATATTTATTACTCCGTATTTATATAGTGTTAAACGAGCCCGAAGGGGTACACCCATTTCACAAAGATAGATTTATTAGAGCTTTTTTGAAATGTTTTTTTCGGGATGAATATGGACAACAAGATCAAAAATTATGTATTTATTTATTGGGCATTATTTATTGTGCTATATTTATTGAGCCATTATGATTGAGCCATATTTCGTGAGTTATCTTTGTTGAGACATAATTATTGGTCCATATTTCTGGAAGAATTTTCATTAGAGATATTTAGTAAGACATTTTTATTGAGCCGTATTTATTACGCCAAATTTGCTGAGAAATATTTATTTGCGCAATTTTTATTTCGAAGTATTTATTATAGCATATCTATTGAGTGTTTAACGAGCCCGAGCGGGTAAACCTGTTCTACAATGGATAAATAATTCAGATATTTTTAACGAGTTTTTTCGGGCTGAAAACGGACAAATGAAACAAAATTTATGGTCATATTTTTTGAATCATATTTATTGCGCCATATTTCCTTGACCATTTTTATTGAGCCATATTTACTGAGACATTTTTATTTGTGTCATATTAATTACACTATATTTGTTTAGCGTTAAATGAGCCTGAACGGGAAAATATATTTGCCGAATGATAGATTTATCCGAGCACTTTTAAATAGACTTTCTGGGGCAGAAAATGGACAACTGAATCAAAAAATATTGCTATATTTATTGTTCTATATTTATTGGGCTATATTTATTATGTCATATTTATTGAGCCATATTTTCTGAGCCATATTTATTGTGATATAATTATTGTGCCATGTTTCTTGTGGCATTTTCATTAAAAATATTTAATAAACCATATACATTGAGCCATGTTTATTACGCCAAATTTATTACGATATATTTACTGCATCATATTTATTATGTATTATTTATTATAACATATTTATTGAGTATTCAATGAGACCGAACGGGTAAACAAGATTGTCATTAGATAAATCATTTAGAGCTATATTTATTAGGCTATATTTATTATGACATATTTATTTTATCATATTTATTACACCACATTTATTGTGTCATATTTATAGAGTGCCAAACAAGCCCAAATAGGCAATCATGTTCACCAATACATAAATCATATTGAGCACTTTTAAATTGGCCTTTCTGGTCTGAAAATGGACAACCAGAATAAAAATAATGGTCATATTTATTGAGTCATATTTATTGCACCATATTTCTGTGCCCTTATTTATTGAACTATATTTATTTGTGTCATATTTATTGATTCATATTTATATAGCGTTAAACAAGCCCGAATCGGTAAACCTGTTTGACAAAGATAGATTTATCCGAGCTTTTTTCAAATGTCTTTTTATGGATGAAAATGGACTGTCAGATCAAAAATTATGGCTTTATATATTGATCTATTTTTATTGCGCCATATTTATTGAGACGTTATGATTGAGCCATATTTTAAGAGTCATATTTATTGAGACATAATTATTGAATAATATTTCTTGAAGCATTTACATTGAGAGATATTTAATAAGCCATATTTATTGAGCCGTATTTTTTGCGCCAAATTTATTGAGATATATTTATTGCCCCATATTTTTTGTGTAGTATTTATTATAACATATTTATTGATCGTTGAACGAGCCCGAGTGGGCAAACCTGTTTGCTAATCCATAAATCATTTAAAGCAATTTTTAATGAGCTTTTCCAAAATAAAAATAGACGACTGAATCTAAATTTATGATCATATATATTGAGTCATAATTAATGCACTATATTTATTTTATCATATTTACTAAACACATTTACTAAGACATATTTATTGAGACTTACTTATTGAGCCATATTGTTTTTGCCATATTTATTGAGTAATATTTTTGAGCCATATTTATTAATGCATATTTATTTCACCATATTTATTATGTCATATTTATTACGCCATATTTATTACGCCTGGTTGTTTCCATATTTATTGCACGATAAATGAGCCCGAATGGGTAAACCTGTTCGCCAACGTATAGACCTTTATGTACTCTTTTTAATTATCTTTTTCGGGCTGATAACGATAACCAGATCGTTGGATTTTTCGAGCTTTTTCGGGATGATAACGTCATATTTACTGTGTCATATTTATATAGTAATAAACAAGCCCAAACGGGTAAACTTGTTTGCCAAAGATAGATTTATCAGAGTTATTTTGAAATGTCTTTTTGGGATGAATATGAAGAACGAGATCAAAAATTATGGATTTATTTATTGGGCAATATTTATTGTGCCATATTTATTGAGCCATTATGATTGAGCCATATTTCTTGAGTCATATTTATTGAGACATAATTATTGAAGCTTATTTCTTGAAGCATTTTCATTAGAGGTATTTAATAAGACTTTTTTATTTAACCATATTTATTACGCCAATTTTATCGAGAAGTATTGATTGCATCATTTTTATTTTAAAACATTTATTATAACATAATTATTGAGTGTTCAATGAGCCCGAATATGTAAACATACTATCCAATTGATAAATCATTCACAGGTTTTTTCAATGAGTTTTTTTGGGCTGAAAATAGATAGTCGGAACAAAAGTTATGGTCATATTTATTGAATCACATTTATTACGCCATATTTCCTTGGCCATATTTATTTAGTCATATTTACTGAGCCATATTTATTTGTGTCATATTAATGGCGACATATTTATATAGCGTTAAATGAGCCCGAAATGGAAAATTTGTTTGCTAAATGATAGATTTATCGGAGCACTTTTCAATAGCCTTTCCGCGGCTGAAAATGGACAACTCGATAAAAAATTATTGCTATATTTATTGTTTTATATTTATTGGGCTATATTAAATATGCCATATTTATTGAGTCATATTTATTGAATCATATTTGTTCAGTCATATTTATTTACACATAATTATTGAGCCTTATTTCTTGTGGCATTTTCATTAAAAGATATTTAATAAGCCATATTTATTGAGCCACGTCTATTACGCCAAATTTGTTGAGATATATTTATTGTGTCATATTTATTATGTAGTATTTACTATAACATATTTATTGAGTGTTGAATGAGCCTGAATGGGGGAAATGATTGTCAATGGATAAATCATTTAGAGCTATATTTATTGTTCTATATTTATTGGGCTATATTTATTATGCCATATTTATTTTGTCATATTTATGACGCAACATTTATTGTACCACATTTATTGAGTGTCAAACAAGCCCAAACAGGTAATCATGTTCACCAATAGATAAATTATTTCGAGCACTTTTAAATGGGCTTATCCTTGCTGAAAATGGACAACCAGAACAAAAATTATTCTCATATTTATTGAGTCATATTTATTGCGCCATATTTTTGTGTCCTTATTTATTGAGTCATATTTATTGAGATATATTTATTTATGTCATATTTATTGCGCCATATTTATATAGCATTAAATGAGCCCGAATGGGTAAACCTGTTTGCCAAAGATTGATTTATCCGAGCCTTTTTCAAATGTCTTTTTTTGAATGAAAATGAACTACTAGATCAAAAATGATGGCATTATTTATTGGTCTTGTTAACCTCGAAATCAGTGATCCTTCCCAAGGGAGCCAGCTCGCTCGTCACGGCCTGCCCCGGGTTCTTCCTGGAGGTCGTGATGCCTGAGGGACGGCAGGCAGAATTCTCTGTCCGCTCAGGCCGCGCGGCTTGCGCGGTCTAAGCGGTCTGACGGACTAGGCCGCGCACCTTCCCTTGGTCGGCAGGGTCTACGGATAGCTTCCGCAGTCTGCCTCTACATGCTGCCCCTCCCCCCTTTGCCGCTTGACCGTAAGGTTGTCTCCGCATGTCTTTCTCTGTCGGACTCAACTACCTACCTACCCCAGGTTGCTAACTCCAGCTACCCGCCAAGACCAGCAGCAACGTCCAAGTTCTTCGCGAGCTGGGCGGACTCGAAGAGAGGTCGAGACTTCCAGTCCACCTTCACCGCTGAACCCCAACAGCCTCAACAGCAAGGCTCCATCTCCAATATAAGCAGACTCCACTTTGCAGCAGCCGCGAACTCGGCAGACTTGGCAGACTCTCTATGCAGTCCGCCCTTTCCTTAGTCAGCACCAGCTTCTAGGTAGAAGTATCAGTTTCCTCCTCAGTCCGCAGGCCTATCATAGGCTCAGCCAGTAGTAGCAGACTTCTCCCTTAGTCCGCAGTCTCGATGCAGACTCAGTCATTAGTGGCAGACTCCTTCTAGCCCGCCAGACATCAAATCCTCTAGAAGGCAGTACCAGTCTGCATAACCTCGTGCGGACTCGCCGGACTCCGCGTGCACTCTCCTGCTCGTACCCCTTATAGCTTGATCAGTTCAGTATCGGCGGACTCATCAGATTCTCCTTGCAGTCTGACGCTTGTCATCCAGCATCCGCCACCCCAGCAATAGGCGGACAGTCCCAGCCAGCAGTGACGGACTCCTTGAAACCTGCATCAAAGTCCGCCACTGAGTCTCCCATTTTGTCGACAGCAGCTCCGGCTTCAATACCAAGTCCCAGTCCTTGCGGCCTATTGCGGACTCGGCGGACTCTGTCTCCTTCTCGCTCAAGTTACTATCTCACCAGGGGTAACGTCACCGCAAGCCATTACCTCCACGGGCATATAAATAGCCCCCCATCCCTCTCATATTGGGCAGGTCTGATCATCGCCAAGGTGCTCATGCTCGATGTTAGCCAACAAGCCCTTCTCCTGCGGACTACGCTTCTCAGTACGCACCCCCCTCTGCACCTTTAGTCGAATGGCCTGCCAGCCTCTAGTTCTCCAGTCCGCGCGATCTCCCGATTCCATTAACTATGCTGCCTTCCGACTTTGCTCTTTAGTCCGCGCAGCCTCTTCTGGCACTTCTTCCTTAGATGCTAGCTTCCTTCTTGTACCCTTTATTGCTTTACTGAAAGGTTTATTAGCAAGTTGTAACTCTCGCTATTAATAAAAGGAAATCCCGTTGCAAGAGTGGCGTTTAAGCCACGACGGGCGAAGTCTGCTATTGTCGCTGCTATCGGCCCCTTCTCCCTCCCTTCTCCCTCCCTTCTTCCTAGCTCAGCTCAACACCCTCGACAACCAACCTACAAGCACAACCGTCATAGTAACCGTCAGCTCAACAACTCCTGATCAACCTCCTCTTCTCATCAGCCTTCCCGGATGCTCGAAAATGCTTCAAGAAATATGATTCAATAATTACGTCTCAATAAATATGACTCTTGAAATATGGCTCAATAATAATGGCACAATAAATATGGCGCAATAAATATAGTCCAATAAATAAAACCATAATTTATGATCTGGTAGTGCATTTTCATCTAGAAAAAGAAATTTGAAAAAAGCCTGGATAAATCTATCTTTAGCAAACAAGTTTACTCGTTCGGGCTCTTTTAACGCTATATTAATATAGCACAATAAATATAACACAAACAAATATAACTCAATAAATATGCCTCAATAAATAAGGCAAAAGAAATATGGAGCAATAAATATGACTCAATAAATATGACCATAATTTTTGTTCTGGTTGTCCATTTTCAGCGTAGAAAAGCCCATTTAAAGTGCTCGAAATGATTTATCTATTGGTGAACATGATTACTTGTTTGGGCTTGTTTGACAATCAATAAATATGACACAATAAATTTGGCATAATAAATATGACAAAATAAACATGGCATAATAAATATAGCCCAATAAATATAGAACAATAAATATAGCTCGAAATCATTTATCCATTGCCAATCATGCTTACCCGTTCGGGCTCATTCAACACTCAATAAAATGTTATAATAAATGCTACATAATAAATATGACGCAATAAATATATCTCAAAAAATTTGGCGTAATAGACATGGCTCAATAAATATGGCTTATTAAATATCTTTTAATGAAAATGCCATAAGAAACATGGCTCAATAATTATGTCTCAATAAATATGTCTCAAAAAATATGACTCAATAAATATGACTCAATAAATATGTCATAATAAATATAGCCCAATAAATATAGAACAATAAATATTGACATAATTTTTGATCCGGTTGTCCATTTTCAGCCCCAGAAAGCCTATTGAAAAGTGTTCGGATAAATCTATCATTTAGCAAACAGATTTTCCAGTTCGTGCTCATTTAACGCTATATAAATATGGCGTAATTAATATGACACAAATAAATATGGCTCAGTAAATATGGCTCAATAAATATGGCTAAGGAAATATGACATAATAAATATGATTCAATAAATATGACCATAACTTTTTTTTCCGGTTGTCCGTTTTCAGCCCGAAAAAACTCATTGAAAAACCTCTGAATGATTAATCCATTGGGGAACTATTTTACCCGCTCGGTCTCATTCAACACTCAATAAATATATTATAATAAATACTTCAAAATAAAAATAGCGCAATAAATATTTCTTAATAATATTGGCGTAATAAATATGGTTCAATAAAAATGTTTTATTAAATATCTGTAATGAAAATGCTTCAAAAATATGGTTCAATAATTATGTCTTAATAAAGATGACTAATGAAATATGGCTCAATCATAATGTCTAAATAAATATGACATAATAAATATTGCCCAATAAATAAAGCCATATTGTTTGATCTCGGTGTTCATATTCATCCCGAAAAAGACATTTAAAAAAATCAGATAAATCTATCTTTGACAAACAAGTTTACCAGTTCGGGCATGTTTAACACTATATAAATATGTCGTAATAAATATGACACAAATAAATATATCTCTATAAATATGACTCAATAAATATGACCATAACTTTTGTTTCGGTTATACGTTTTCTGCCCGAGAAAACTCATTTAAAAGAGCTCGAAATTATCTATCCATTGGGGAACAAGTTTACACGTTTGGGCTTGTTTATTACTATATAAATATGACACAGTAAATATGACGTTATCATCCCGAAAAAGCCCGAAAAAGCCAATGATTCGGTTGTCGGTTATCAGCCCGAAAAAAGATAATTAAAAAGAACACATAAAAGTCTATCGATTGGTTAATAGGTTTACACATTCGGGCGCATTTATCGCACAATAAATATGGCAAAAAAATCGGTTGTAATAAATATGAAGCAATAAAAAGTGACACAATAAATATGGTGTAATAAATTTGCGTTAATAAATATAGCTCAAAAAATATTGCTCAATAAAATGCCACAAGAAACATGGCTCAATAATTATGTCACAATAAATATGGCATATTGAAAAGTATTCTGATAAATCTATCATATAGCAAATAGATTTTCCCGTTCAGGCTCATTTAACGTTAAATAAATATGGCGCAATAAATATGACTCAATAAATATGACTCCATATATATGGCCAAGAAAATATGGCGCAATAAATATGATTAAATAAATATGACCATAACTTTTGTTCCGGTAGTCCGTTTTCAGCTCGAAAAAACTCGTTAAAAAACCTCTAAATAATTTATCCATTGGGGAACAGGTTTACCCGCTCGGGCTCGTTCAACACTCAATAAATATGTTATAATCAATACTTCAAAATAAAAATGGCGCAATAAATATTGCTCAATAAAATTGGCGTAATAAATATGGCTCAAAAAAATGTCTTATTAAATATCTCTAATGAAAATGCTTCAAGAAATATTGTTCAATAATTATGTCTCAATAAAGATGACTCATGAAATATGGATGAATCATAATGGCTCAATAAATATGACACAATAAATATTGCCCAATAAATAAAGCCATAATTTTTGATCTCGTTGTCCATATTCATCCCGAAAAAGGCATTTCAAAAAAACTTGGATAAATCTATCTTTAGCAAACAAGTTCACCCATTCGGGCTCGTTTAACACTATATAAATATGACGTAATAAATTTGACACAAATAAATATAGCTCTGTAATATGGCTCAATAAATATGGCAAATTAAATATGGCGTTATAAATATGGCTCAATAAATATGACCATAACTTTTATTCTGGTTGTCCGTTTTCCACCCAAAAAAGAGTATTTAAAAGAGCTCGAAATTATCTATCCATCGGGGAACAGGTTGACCCGTTTGTGCTTGTTTATTACTATATAAATATGACAGAGTAAATATGGCATTTTAGACCGAAAAAACTAGAAAAAGCCCGAAAAAGCCAATGATTCGGTTGTCAGTTATCAGCCCGAAAAGCCAATGATTCGGTTGTCAGTTATCAGCTCGAAAAATCCAATTAAAAAGAGCATATAAAGGTCTATCCATTGGTGAACAGGTTTACCCATTCGGGCTCATTTATCGCTCAATAAATATTGCAAAAAAATCACGCGCAAACAATATATCACAATTAAAAGTGACACAATAAATATGGTGTAATAAATATGTGTTAATAAATATGACTCAAAAATATTGCTCAATAAATATGGCACACGAAATATGACTCAATAACTAGGTCTCAATAAATACTTCTTAGTAATTATGATTTAGTAAATATGATAAAATAAATATGGCGCATTAAATATGTAACACCTCCCCTGTAATGACCGTATAATATATGTCCGGCCGGGGTCCCACAAAATACAGACGCCACAGCTTTAGTATTATTAGATGATATAACTACCCAATCTCAAAACTCATAAAATAACCACAACGGAAACATCAACCCAAACTGGAAGTAATCTACATACAAAAGAGTATCGAAACGGCCTTATGGCCTTACAACAAAAGAGGGTCCAAAACTTTATCAATACATATCAAATGAAAGTGCAAAGGTACTCCTAGGCTAACTCGGCGTGCAAGCCGGAAGTCAAAAACATCAAACATACAATATCACAAAAGTAGAGCTAATGCGAAGTTGATAACACTTCATGAGGCTTGGGACTTTTTGGCAGGAGAGCTTGCTCCTGCTTGCGATCCTTGCCCTGTAAAAATTTTGTTGAAATATTATTCAACAAAGGTTGACCACAAACTATGTAACAAACACATCTCCTCTCGGTCGCCCCTAATAGACCCCAGGGTACCCCTCCAACCTGCAAGTCAGCACTTCGTATACAATATACATAAACAGGTAAAGCATTAAGGAACAGGCTTGGATGTCTCAAACAACATGCACGTTCTTTACTGTTGAGCATATAAAGAAAAGGGGCCTACTATGCAACATGTATGCAAAACCCAGGCTTCACACATGTCACCCTATCGCGTATACATCTAGCACATCATCACATCATCTGGGTACTCATCATTTCCCCATTGTCATTAAGCCGCAAACAAAGGGGTACTGCATTCCCCCCAATGACACATAGGCCGCCACACGGAATTCTTGCCAAGGCCCCACCCTCTCATGGTCTTAGACCCGGGCTTGCCTGCAAGCTCTGACTTCTCATGTCAAGATTTCGTCTAACATAATGACTGATTCTAAGAAGTCTTGCTGGACCCCACCCGCTCATGGTCTCGTTGCCCGGGCTTACCCCATGCTTGGCGTTCTCGTCCGTCTCATAGTAGGGGAAGAGTCTCGATAGACACTGTCCACACATGACTTTCACGTCACGGGATAGCAAGCGGACCATGGAGAGAAAGCCACGCCTTGGCACATCACAATCCAATAACATTTCCACCCTAATCCCTCATTTGTACTGCAACGTTCTCGCGCACCAAGAAAACCATCTACCGCCAATGCAGAGCTAAACTTGTCCACCAAGGAAACCATCTACCGTCATTGTGGATCTAACCTTGTCCGGTTCTGGCTATACATACTCACTCGAGAAAAGTGGAAAAACACAAGCATCACAAGCAGCATCTTGCCGCAATGGATTTCTACAAAATCCCTAAAGCTCGTATGCAACATCACCGAGTTGGACTAACAGTCGCGACCACGGCTTCAACTGCCATGCCTAATCCACTAACGGAGCGGATCTCTACTGCGAAAACATACCGGGGACGGAATCAATCGACCCGGAGGTTCCTCTTGAACCATGGCGACCCAAACCCCTCTATTTTGAGAGTTTGGTGCCCAAAAACTATAATGTAAAAGATGCTAAACACGCATCCTAAAACAAGAGGAGAAGTGTCGTTACCTTCCGACCCCTCTTCCTAGCCATGGAAACTTAGCCGGATGAAAACCTTTACAATGGTATTACTTTTACGGATCTGGACTTGGCTCGTGATTTGTACCACCGAATCTTCTCTAGCAGCCGGATCTCTCCTTCACCTCCTTCCTTGCTCTCCCTTCTCTCTAGATCTTATAAAGAGAGTACCTGATGAAGAATGAGGGTTCCCAAACCCTATTCCTGGACTTAACTCAGCAAGGACAACCCTGGACCATCAGATCCCAAAAGAAGTAAACAAACTGCCACAATCTGAACAAAAAATCAAAACACTTGTGCCGAACACGCCTTGTAACACGCCCGTGTCCAAGGCAGTGTGACTCAATTGACACTGAAACATTCGCACCCAGAAAAGGACACGAGCTATGAACACGCACGTGTCAAAGCTGACATGCACGTCTTATGTAGTACACGCCCGTGTTGCTGGGCGTGTTCCTCCCTCGACACAGGATCAAAAACCACCCGATAAGGACACGGGTAATCGACACGCCCGTGTTGAAATTGACACACCCGTGTTAGGCCGAACACGGATGGGTTCTAGGCCGTGTTCAATCCCCCTACACGACTCTGCTCACAACCCGAGAAGGACACAGCCTGGGCAAGCCCGTGTCTCAGGCCGTATTTGAAGTCTCGGCGATCGTCGACTGCCTCTTCGTCGACTTCGCGAAAATATTCGTCGAACACGCGCATGACACGGCCTTGGACATGCCCGTGTCCCAAGCCGTGTTCACTGTCTCGACATTTCGTCGAGCACAGTTCGTCGACCGCCCGGGCTCTCGATGAACCCGGCACGATACGGCCATGGACACGCTTGTGTCCTAGGCCGTGTTCCCTGTCTCGACACTTTGTCGAGCAAAAATCATCGACTTCCCGGGTTTTCGATGAACCCGAGCACGACACGGCTATGGGCACGCCCGTGTCCTAGGGCGTGTGACCCTAACTATGATCGAAACATGGCTCTCGACGCTGCTCGTCCCTCTTTCGAATTTTGGGGCATTACAACTCTCTCCCCCTTCAAAACATTTTATCCCGAAATTACAAAAGAGCTAAAAGGGGTACACAAAACTTAAATTATACCTGAATGGAAAAGCACAGGATACTCCTCCAGCATGGTTTGTTCTCGCTCCCAAGAGAGCTCCTCACGACCGTAGTTGTCTCATCAGACTTTTACGAGTTTGACCTCTTTGTTCCGCAACTGCCAAATTTCTGCATCCTATATAGCAATTAGACGGACTCGCATCCTCAAGTCTTCCTCTATCGGTACCGATGCTGATTCGATCACCACACTATCCTTTACCCAGGCTTTCCCCAAGACGGAGATATGGAAGACGTCGTGCAATCCACTCAGTGCTGCGGACAGCGCCAATCTGTATGCTGCTTCTCGCACCCATTCAACAACTTCGAAGGTCCAAAAAACCTTGGACTCAACTTCTAGAGTCGGCGAATCCGTGAAACACCTTTGAACGGCTTGATCTTTAAATAGACCCAATCGCCTACCGCGAACTACAACTTCCTGTGGAGAGGATTAAAATATTTTGTTTGCCGATCTTGAGCCACCTTCATGCGCTCTTGAATGGTCCACACCAACTCACAAGCATCAGCTACCACTTCTTTTCCCAATAGTTTGGTGTCTCCCGCCTCTGTCCAAGACATCGGTGTTCGACACCGCCTCCCAAACAAAGCTTCGTATGTCTCCATCTTTATACTTGCTTGGTAACTATTGTTGTACGCGAACTACACCATGAAGAGGTGATCCTCCCATTTCTTTCCGAAGTCAAGAATACACATACTCAGAATATCCTCCATAGTACGGTTCGTTCTTTCGGTTTGCCCGTCAGTTTGAGGATGGAAAGCCGTACTAAACTTTAGCTTCTTGCCCAGACTCTTCCGAACCAAACTCCAGTCCTTGGACGTAAAACGTCCATCACGATCACTGACTATACTTTTAGGAATCCCACGTAGTCGCACAATATTGTAAATGTACAACTCCACCAGCGTCTCCACGCTGTCCTCCTTCCAATTTGGGATGAAGTGAACCACTTTGGTTAAGCGATCCACAATCACCAAAATTGCGTCGTTACACTACTGTGATCTAGGTAACCCATGCACAAAGTCCATGGTGATGTCATCGAATTTACACTCGGGGATTGGAAGAGGCTTCAGGAACCCGCCCACCTTCTGACACTCAACCTTCACGAAGGGATAAGTTTGACATCGATTCACGTACAAAGCTACGACCCGCTTCAGTCCAGGCCACCAAAAGGATTTTTTCATATCCAAGTACATCTTTGTACTGCCCGGGTGAATGGAGTACTTTGTGAAGTGAGCTTCAAACATCAACTCCTCAGGGAGCTTGCCGAACCTCTGTACACAAATCCTTCCCTCCTTCCTCAGAATCCTGTCAATCATGTCTCAAGCGCTGCTCTCTCCCTTTTGAGCTTCCACCACGAATGGCTAAAACTCCACATCCAAGTGAGTCGCTTCCTGAATACGATCGGACAAGTTGTTCTGCATTTCCATCTAGTTCAACTGAGCCATGCAAGACTCGCCCCTTGCTACACACTACAAGCCGAAGTACTCCTAGTCCCGCACCAACCGCTCATCATGAGCTTCGGTCCAATTCCCTTACCCCAAGTATTTTCTACTCAAGGCATCTCCCACCATATTGGCTTTGCCTAGCGTATACTGAATCGCCACTGTGTAGTCTCCAAGGAACTCGACCCACCTGCGCTGCCGCATATTCAAGTTCTTCTGGTCTAGGAGATACTTAAGGCTTTTGTGATCCGTGAAGATCTCCACAATCGCACCATAGACATAGTGCCGCCACAATTTCAACGCAAAAATTACAGCCGCCAATTCCAAGTTATGGACGGGGTAATTCCTCTTATAAGGCTTCAACTGTCGAGACCGAAAGGCTATTACACTGCCATGTTGAACCAAATTGCAACCCAAACCGCATCCTGATGTGTCACTAAAAATATGGAATCCTTCTGTCACTTTCGGTAGACATAGGATTGGAGCCGTCATCAGTCTTTCCTTCAGTGTCTCAAATGGCTGTATGCACTCATGGTACACATAAACTTCTGATCCGTACGAGTTAGTGATGTGAGCAGTAGAGCTATCCGCAAAAAGTTTTCCACGAATCTTCTATAGTACCCGGCTAGTCCATGAAAACTTCGGACTACCGCCACGGTTCTCAAAACCGGCCAATCTCTGATGCCCTCAACTTTTGTTGGATCTACCACCACCCCATCCCCACTGATCACATGGCCTAAAAATGCCACCTTCTCGAGCCATAACTCGCACTTTAAAAACTTTGCATAAATTTAGTTCTCCCATAAAACTTGCAAGACTACTCTCAAGTGAGTCTCATGCTCCACCCCCGATTTGGAGTACACCAAGATGTCGTCAATAAAGATAACTACAAAAGAGTCCAAGTATTTCTGAAATACTCGATTCATCAAATCCATGAATACGAATGGTGCGTTCCTCAGCCAGAACGACATCACCGAGAACTCAAAATGACCATACCCCATACCAAACGTTGTCTTGGGTATGTCCTCGTCTCGAATTCGCAACTGATAGTATCCTCACTTTAAGTTCAACTTTAAATACACCACCGACCCCACCAGCTGGTCAAATAGGTTGTCAATCTGAGGAATCCGATACTTATTCTTGACAGTCAGTTTATACAACTCCCGGTAGTCTATGCACAGCCGCATACTACCATCTTTATTCTTTACAAACAACACCGGCGCGCTCCATGGTGAAGAACTGGGTCTGATATACCCCTGCTCCAGCAGTTCCTGCAACTACACCTTTAGCTCAGCCAACTCTTTCGGTGCCATCCTAAACGGAGGACGTGACACCGGTCATGCCTTTAGCACTAACTCAATTGAGAAATCAATCTCCCACCAAGGAGGTGCCCCCGGAAGATCATCAGGAAATACATCCTCGAACTCTGCCACCACTGGCACTTCCCCAAGTTATAACTTGGAAAGGCAGACCTCCAATAATGCTACAAGCGCTACTCCACCCTAGTTAACTGCCTGCGCCAACTGCAAGGATGAAATCAGAGAACAGGCCACTCCATTAAGGCCCTCAAACTTGACTTCCAAGTGCCCTTTGCTTCATATGGTCACCACCTTGGTTAGGCAATCAATACAGGCATGCTGCTCCGCTAGCCAGTCCATTCCCAAAATCACATCAAACTCAACTAACGGTAGGACCGCTGCTATCAACACGAAGTCAACTTCGATTAGCTCCAAACAAATGCTCCCTTTCTTCCTGGTGGTCATGAATGACCCATTGGGCAAGCGCACCTTCAGCTCCGCATCCACCGAAAATGACGCAACTCCAATCCTCCGAATGAAGCTTTCCGCAAGAAAGGAGTGTGACGCTCCTGTATCAAACAATACCCTAGCAGGGTATCCAGAAACTAACACAAAGCCTAAAATATAGACATCAATCATAACGGTCTAAAAGTATGAAGCACAAGGTTTAATTTAAACTTCCTCATACCTGTTACCACGTCGGCTTGGCGGATCGCTTCCTGCTGTCCAAGGTTGTAAGCGCTTGGTTGCACCAGTTGGAACCGAGAAGCGCTAGACTACACCATCATCCCTTTTTCTGTGGCACTGGGGCTGTAGCGCACAGTCTGCTCCTGCCTTGCCTCCTATTCCGCACCTCCTTGGTTACAAAAACGAGCAATGTGCCCCACCTTACCATAGCTGAAGCACGTCAATGGACCCTTAGAGTGAGACCCTTCGGACGTACACTTGCTTTTCTCACCGGAATTGTATGGGTGAGGCTTCTTCATCCATCTATTCCCTTCAGGCTTTCCTTGGGATTGAGAAGGATTCCCTTCTCCTTGCTTGGGCGCGAAACCCTTACGACGTTGGCTTCGCTCTAAATCACTCTCCAACATCCTGGCAGCCTCAACTAGCTCATTGAAACCAGCTCTCTTCTTGGCAATGAGGGGTTGTCTTAGATTCTCCCTCAGCCCCTGGTAGAAGAGGTTATCCCTCTCCTCATCGTCCTCCATGGTTATCCCCGCGTAACGACCCAAACGAGTGAACTCCTGAACATACTCGTCCACCGTCTTATCTCACTACATCAAGTGCAAAAATTGCCTCTGAAGGGCAAACCTCATTGAAACAGGAATGTACTTCTTTAAGAAAGCATCCCCAAATTCTTCCATGGACGGGGTACGTCCAAGAAATTGGCGGTCGTTATGGCTCACCCACCACAACTTTGCGTTTCCCTCCAACATGAAGGCAGCAAACTCAGATTTCATCTCTTCGGGTGTAACGCCCCGAAACTCAAAGGAGCAAAGGGGGACGTTTTGGGCCAGTTTTGGTTTCTGGCTGAAGGCACACGGCCTGGGACACGGACGTGTCCCAGGGCGTGTCGACCCGTGTCGACACTTAGCCGTGAAATCGTCGAGTTATTCTCGACGATTCGTCGAGAATGGGCACACGGCCTGCGACACGGGCGTGTCGCAGGGCGTGTCGACCCGTGTCGACGAGCGTCAAGGTGAAATCGTCGAGATTCACTCGACGATCGTCGAGACAAGGCACACGGCCTCGGACACGGGCGTGTCCAAGGCCGTGTCAGCAAGTCGTCGTTCTCCCCTCGACGAAATGTCCCGTGTACACGGCCTGGGGGCCCAGGCGTGTCAATGTGACACGGGCAAGGACACGGGCGTGTCCTAGAACCCGTGCAGTGCTCGGGTTGGAAACGGGGGAAAAATCATGGGGTACACGGCCGGCTACACGGCCGTGTCAGCTGGAACACGGGCGTGTCAGCTCGAACACGGGCGTGTTCGATACCCGTGTGCGTGTTCAGAAGATTCGATTTTGACGGCGAATGCGGCACACGGCCCTGGACACGGGCGTGTGCCAAGCCGTGTTCGGCCCAGATTGGGCATTTCAGCCCCGAATCAAAGCCGCTCGTTTTCTTAGGTTGAGATCCGACGGCTGGGGATGGTTCCTGGGAGGATATACACGGGTTTGACTTAGAAAAATCCACACTTTTCATCTCTTATCCTCTCTCCAAACCCTTGGAGAAAGAAGAGCTAAGGCAAGAGGAAGAGGAGCTAGATCCGCCATTGGAGGAGCTTCGGAGCTCCGAATCGCAAGCCGACTCCGGATCCACGGAGGCAACGCAAGCGCGGTGATTTCTATCCGATTACATTTCGATGGCGCCAAAGAGGAACGCAAGGGTAACGATCCTCACTTGTGAGCATGATAGCTCTCTTTCTTAGCATAGGAAGCCCTCTCTCGCGAGTTTGCGAAGAGTTGGAGGCATTCCTTCGGGTAGATATGTAAAGTCCCCGTTGTTTAGCGTCCGTATGCGAGAACGGACATAGGCATTTTGGTTGAAGCCTACCCGGACATGTAGTTCGGTCGGTGATGTTGCATTGCTTAGGGCCGGAGAAGACTCCGTGCTATTGGGTGTTTTTCGGGTTTTCTACGCGGTAGATTGCAGCAGGGAGCCTTGGGGACTAACCCAAAGGTGCACCCGGAAAACTGGGCGGACACGAGGTCTTGCCAACTTGGTGGCCTGAGAGCCAACTTGAACATAACGGGGTTATGTGATTTGTGGTAGAACGGGAATCGGTGAAAGTTTGACCCGCGCAAATGGCTTAAATTGCCGTTGCGATGTGAGCACGGGTTAGATGGAGCCGTACCCGCTTTATGTCGTTAGGGTTAGAGAGACCTAAAGTTACATGGCACTCGCCGTTGGCATAGATGTGAGTCTTCGGTGGTCGATGGCTTAAATTGACGTGACCAATACCATGAAGACAAATTGCTCATAGGAATGACCGTCTAAGTGGCGGTGGTGAGTCCGGAATGTTAATGGCTTTAATTGACGTAACATCGACCGGTTCACCGAGAATGTGCCCTGAGTGCACGGGACGTGTGGCCGTACGAGCCAACGTCTGTGATGAAATGGCTATGGTTATATGCATTGCTCGCTCGTGCTAATGAAATGCAGGGAAGGAGCATCGCCGCCCCGAGTTGGGGGCGGGATCGTTATAATTTGGTCAGCATTGCTGACCGTTGCTTTGTTTGCCACCGTGCGGTGGTTTGTTTGCTTGCAGGTGCAGCTGGACCAAGCGGTCAATAGCGGGCTAAAGCCCTTTTTGCGAAGCTGGCCCTCGAAGGCCCAAGTGGAAATGTTTTATGTTTTATTCATGTATGGCCGGCCTGCGAGCCGAGGTTTGGAAATCATGTAAAAGACAAGTGAAACATTTTGTAAGGCCTTAAGGCCGACTTTTGAGTATTTTGTAATAACATTCCTATTATCCTGTTAGTGGACATTCATGCTTGTGCTGGGTTCTTGTTTTGCAACTTATAAACTGCTTCCGCTAGAATGCTCTGTGTAGGACGTTGAGATTAGTTGGATGGTTTCCATACGTAACCACCCGGTCTGTCTGTGGTATATGGCGTCGGGCCCCGGCCGGACCTACTGCTATATGTTATGCGACGGATAGGGGGTGTTACAATTTGGTATCAGACTACTGGTTTTGGTCGGGCTTGAATTGAATTCGTGGGCGAATTCTTTTTAAGGGGTGGTGAGCACATTGTGTGCGTCATCGTTATAACAGTAAAAAGAACCCATGAATGTCCACTTAGGAATGAAAATACTCGTGTTTGAGGAACCTGCGTGTTCCTATAATTGCTGTTTGCAATGTTATTTGGTCGCTTAACGGTGTTTTGTACCACTATAGGTGACCAGAAGTGGTGTTGGGCCGTCAGAACGCCGAGGTTCTGAGGCAAGTAGTGCACCGGATGTTGCTCCTGCAACACCTCTGTCGGCTGAAAATATAAGATTGGTGGCTGAAGCGGTGTTAGCCGTGATAAATGCGCAGCCTGGGAGGCAAGCGCAGCAGCCAGCTCCTGTGATGGAGCAAGTACCTCTTCAAGAGGCGGAGCCGAGGAGGATGGAGCAAGTGGTTGTAGAACCAATAGTGCCAAGGAGGGCGACTGAGAGGCAGTTGAAGCATGTAATGAGCTTTAACCCTCCGTTATTCTCGGGGTTGGGAACCCCATCTCAGGCTGAAGACTGGCTCTCTAGGGTGAAGAGAGTCATGACAGCGACGGAGACGGAGGAGTGGCAGATGACCACCATTGCTACGTTCCTTTTGGACGGTGAAGCAAGGATGTGGTGGGAAGGCTTGGAGCTGCATCATCTGAGAGGAAGACAATTGATAGACGTTCCGATGGAAGAGTTCTCGGAATTGTTCTTAGCAAGATACCTCCCTTCTACTCAGAGGATTTCAATGGAGAATGAGTTCCTGAGGTTGGTGCAGGGTGAGCGAAGCGTGGATGAATATCTCCACGAGTTTACGCGGTTGAGTCGTTATGCGAGCTCTACCATCATGGATGAGGAGCGCAAGACTAATCGCTTCTACGAAGGTCTGAGGGATGAGCTGAGACTATTACTGTCGGGGCCGATGACGCAGGGTTTCTTGACCTTGGTCAATACTGCCCGGTCCTTGGAGAAGGACATGAAGAGTGTACAAGCGAAGAAAGGCTTGGTTGAAAAGAAATCTGAGTTTAAAGTGCCGACTACTTCGAAGTCTGGCTATCGGAGGACTTTCAAGAAGCATAGGACTTCGGGTCCAGCTCCTTCTGGTGCTTCTGGGGCGACTACGAGTCGGACCCCGGGCGCGTGCTTCACTTGTGGCAAGACGGGGCATTTCGCCCGTGATTGTTGGAGCGGACGTCCTAAGTCCGAAAGGAGGCCAGGAGCTACCTACGAAGAGAAGGGAAAGGCGGTGGAGTCGACCGCATCTCACTATGCTCCGGCCCAACCTAGAGTTTACAATCTTGGCCAACAGGAGGCCATTAAACAAGCTGATGTGGTGACAGGTACGGTTTAATTTATAGCAAGTCAATTCCTTTATATGCTTGTTATGTATATGTTACCTTACCACTACTTGTTTAGGATTTTTAATGATTTGTGAAAATCCGGCACGAGCACTCTTTGATACGGGAGCTTCACACTCCTTCTTATCCGAAGGATTTATATCACGCATCGGAGTCCCTTCTTCGATGGCGAAGGATAAGTTGGATGTGTTGTTGCCCAATGGGTGTTCGATGCGAGCGGTTAGGATCTGCGATGTTAAGATTCGTATTGGGGAGCAGGAGTTCGACCTGCGAGCGTCTTTACTTCCGTTAGTGGAGTTTGACGTCATATTTGGCATGGACTGGCTCTCGGAGCAGCAGGCCCATATAGATTGCGGTAGCAAGGAAGTCAAGCTGGGAGCAAGTCGTGAGACGACTTTTACGGGCTTAAAGGGGTCGAGCAAGACGTTGATGTCTGCTCTTCAGGTGGTGAAGGCGGTTCGTGCCGGAGCAGAACTGTTCTTTACACTTGTGGAGGTTGCAAAGCCGAAGCCCGCGTTGGATTGTATTTCAGTGGTATCGGAATACCCTGATGTGTTCCCCGCAGATCTTCCTGGAGCCCCGCCTCAACGGGAGATAGATTTTACGATCGAGCTAGTGCCAGGTGCAAAGCCTGTGTCACGATCTCCGTATCGGCTAGCGCCTAAGGAAATGGCGGAGCTGAAAGTTCAACTGCAAGAGTTGTTGGAACAAGGGTATGTGCGCCCGAGTTCTTCGCCTTGGAGCGCACCGGTCCTCTTTGTTAAGAAGAAGGACGGAAGCTTGAGGTTGTGTATTGATTATCGGGAGCTAAACAAGCTGACTGAGAAGAACAAGTACCCGATCCCCCGGATTGATGATCTCTTCGATCAGTTAGTCGGGTCGACGGTGTACTCGAAGTTAGATCTCAAGTCTGGGTACTATCAGCTACGGATAAGGGAGAGTGATATCCCGAAGACAGCGTTTAGTACGAGATACGGGCATTATGAGTTTACGGTCATGCCGTTTGGGCTGACAAATGCGCCGTCAGTGTTCATGGATTTGATGAACAGAACGTTCAGGGAGTACCTAGACCATTTCGTGATCGTCTTCATCGACGATATTTTGGTGTACTCGCAAAGTGAGGAAGATCACTTCAAGCATCTTCATTTGGTGCTGGAGACGCTAAGGAGAAACCAGTTGTATGCCAAGTTCTCGAAGTGCGAGTTTTGGCTATCCTCAGTAGCGTTCCTCGGGCATATAGTGAGTGGAGAGGGTATTGCGGTGGATCCGGCGAAGATTGTTGCGATACGGGAGTGGCCTGAGCTTGCTACGGTAGCAGAAGTCCGGAGCTTTTTGGGGCTTGCCGGTTATTATAGGCGCTTCGTAGAGAACTTCTCGCGGATAGCGCTACCTCTCACTACTTTGACGAGGAAGGATCATAAGTTCGTTTGGACGCCGGAGTGCGCGCGAGCTTTTGAGGAGTTAAAGTGTCGGTTGACCACGGCGCCTGTGTTGAGTTCGCCGGTTGGGACCGAAGGCTATGAGATATATAGCGATGCTTCAGGCAGCGGTTTGGGTTGTGTGCTACTGCAGCACGGAAGCGTGATAGCTTATGGCTCGAGACAGCTAAAAGTGCACGAGAGGAATTATCCGGTCCATGACTTGGAGTTAGCGGCCGTGATTTTTGCCTTGAAGCTGTGGAGACACTATTTGTACGGTGTGAAGATTGATATCTACACCGATCACAAGAGCCTAAAGTACCTGATTGATCAGAAGGATCTGAATATGCGGCAGCGTAGGTGGATGGAGTTCCTGGGGGACTATACATTCAAGATCCACTACGTGCCTGGCAAAGGGAATGCGGTTGCGGACGCGTTGAGTCGTCGAGCCCCAGCTCAAGCGAATTGGCTATCAGTGCATGATGAGCGGTTGGTGCAGGAGCTGGAGGCGTTGGAGATTGTTTGTGTGGATAGACAATCTAGTGCTGAAGCAGTGCTGAATTGGACTGAAGTCCAATATGACCTGGCTGATCGGATTCGGCAGGCTTTGGATATGGATGCTCATATGAAGCAGTTCATGATAGAGGCTCTGGATGGGTCAAATTCCCAATTCGTTGTAGAGGACGGATTGTTGTGGAAAGACGGTCGTCTGTGCGTCCCAAGCGTGGGCAATTTACGGGTGGAGTTGTTGTACGAGGCACACCATACCAGGTACTCGATTCACCCGGGGAGCACGAAGATGTACCGCGATATCAAGAAGCTATTTTGGTGGCCGGGTTTGAAAAAGGATGTGGCGCTATATGTAGCGAAGTGCCAAACTTGCGCCTTGGTAAAGGCGGAGTGCCAAAAGCCGGGAGGATTTCTTAAGTCCTTGCCTATTCCGGAGTGGAAATTCGACGACATCTCTATGGACTTTGTGCATGGTTTGCCAAGGTCGCAGAAGGGGAACGACGCCATTTGGGTGGTGGTCGATCGATTGACGAAGGTGTCGCACTTTATTCCGCATAGGAAGGACGATCCGGTGGAGAAGCTGGCGAAGCTTTATGTGGATAATATAGTACGGCTTCATGGTGTGCCCCGCAGCATCGTGAGTGACCGTGATGGGCGGTTCACGTCCAATGATTGGAGGCTGGTGCAGCAAATGTTGGGAACAAAGCTGAAGTTTAGCACAGCCTTCCATCCACAAACGGATGGGCAGACCGAGAGGGTCAATAGAACGATGGAAGACATGCTTCGCATGTGTGTCTTGGACTTCGGAAAGCAATGGGAGGACCACCTTTATTTGGTGGAGTTCGCATACAACAACAGCTACCAAGCAAGTATTCAGATGGCGCCCTTCGAGGCCCTATATGGTAGAAGATGTCGCACGCCGTTGTCTTGGTTAGAAACGGGCGAGTCGAAGTTGTATAAGCGATCGGAAGTGGATGATGCTACTTCCTTGGTAAGAACCATTCGGGAGAGGTTGCTCATGGCTCAGGACCGGCAAGCAAAGTACTATAATGCCAAGCACAGGAACGTGGAGTTCGCTGTGGGCGATTATGTATACTTGAAGATCAAGCCGTTCAAGGGTGTCTCGCGGGTGCGGCGATTGAAAAAGCTAAGCCCGAGGTACCTTGGACCGTTCGAGGTTCTGGAGCGAGTGGGAGAAGCGGCCTATAGGTTGAAGCTTTCAGTGGAGCTAAGTGGTTTACACGATGTATTCCACATTTCGGTACTTAGGAAGGCGGTGCAAGAGCCTACGCAAGTGATCGCGGTCGATCAAGTGCCGGTGGATAGTGGGCTAACGACAAAGGTCAAGCCCGTGCGGATTGAAGACTCGGAGGTCAAGCGGCTACGCAATAAAGAGATCAGGATGGTCAAAGTCCGGTGGGACAATTGCGGTCGTGAGGAGCTCTCCTGGGAGCGAGAGCAGACGATGCTTGACGAATATCCGGAGTTGTTCCGCTCAGGTACAAATTTTGTTTTGTACATGTTTTTCCCTTTATGTAATTTCGTGGGCGAAATTCTTTTAAGAGGGGTAGAGTTGTAACGCCCCGAAACTCAAAGGAGCAAAGGGGGACGTTTTGGGCCAGTTTTGGTTTCTGGCTGAAGGCACACGGCCTGGGACACGGGCGTGTCCCAGGGCGTGTCGACCCGTGTCGACACTTAGCCGTGAAATCGTCGAGTTATTCTCGACGATTCGTCGAGAATGGGCACACGGCCTGCGACACGGGCGTGTCGCAGGGCGTGTCGACCCGTGTCGACGAGCGTCAAGGTGAAATCGTCGAGATTCACTCGACGATCGTCGAGACAAGGCACACGGCCTCGGACACGGGCGTGTCCAAGGCCGTGTCAGCAAGTCGTCGTTCTCCCCTCGACGAAATGTCCCGTGTACACGGCCTGGGGGCCCAGGCGTGTCAATGTGACACGGGCAAGGACACGGGCGTGTCCTAGAACCCGTGCAGTGCTCGGGTTGGAAACGGGGGAAAAATCATGGGGTACACGGCCGGCTACACGGCCGTGTCAGCTGGAACACGGGCGTGTCAGCTCGAACACGGGCGTGTTCGATACCCGTGTGCGTGTTCAGAAGATTCGATTTTGACGGCGAATGCGGCACACGGCCCTGGACACGGGCGTGTGCCAAGCCGTGTTCGGCCCAGATTGGGCATTTCAGCCCCGAATCAAAGCCGCTCGTTTTCTTAGGTTGAGATCCGACGGCTGGGGATGGTTCCTGGGAGGATATACACGGGTTTGACTTAGAAAAATCCACACTTTTCATCTCTTATCCTCTCTCCAAACCCTTGGAGAAAGAAGAGCTAAGGCAAGAGGAAGAGGAGCTAGATCCGCCATTGGAGGAGCTTCGGAGCTCCGAATCGCAAGCCGACTCCGGATCCACGGAGGCAACGCAAGCGCGGTGATTTCTATCCGATTACATTTCGATGGCGCCAAAGAGGAACGCAAGGGTAACGATCCTCACTTGTGAGCATGATAGCTCTCTTTCTTAGCATAGGAAGCCCTCTCTCGCGAGTTTGCGAAGAGTTGGAGGCATTCCTTCGGGTAGATATGTAAAGTCCCCGTTGTTTAGCGTCCGTATGCGAGAACGGACATAGGCATTTTGGTTGAAGCCTACCCGGACATGTAGTTCGGATCGGTGATGTTGCATTGCTTAAGGCCGGAGAAGACTCCGTGCTATTGGGTGTTTTTCGGGTTTTCTACGCGGTAGATTGCAGCAGGGAGCCTTGGGGACTAACCCAAAGGTGCACCCGGAAAACTGGGTGGACACGAGGTCTTGCCAACTTGGTGGCCTGAGAGCCAACTTGAACATAACGGGGTTATGTGATTTGTGGTAGAACGGGAATCGGTGAAAGTTTGACCCGCGCAAATGGCTTAAATTGCCGTTGCGATGTGAGCACGGGTTAGATGGAGCCGTACCCGCTTTATGTCGTTCGGGTTAGAGAGACCTAAAGTTACATGGCACTCGCCGTTGGCATAGATGTGAGTCTTCGGTGGTCGATGGCTTAAATTGACGTGACCAATACCATGAAGACAAATTGCTCATAGGAATGACCGTCTAAGTGGCGGTGGTGAGTCCGGAATGTTAATGGCTTTAATTGACGTAACATCGACCGGTTCACCGAGAATGTGCCCTGAGTGCACGGGACGTGTGGCCGTACGAGCCAACGTCTGTGATGAAATGGCTATGGTTATATGCATTGCTCGCTCGTGCTAATGAAATGCAGGGAAGGAGCATCGCCGCCCCGAGTTGGGGGCGGGATCGTTATAATTTGGTCAGCATTGCTGACCGTTGCTTTGTTTGCCACCGTGCGGTGGTTTGTTTGCTTGCAGGTGCAGCTGGACCAAGCGGTCAATAGCGGGCTAAAGCCCTTTTTGCGAAGCTGGCCCTCGAAGGCCCAAGTGGAAATGTTTTATGTTTTATTCATGTATGGCCGGCCTGCGAGCCGAGGTTTGGAAATCTTGTAAAAGACAAGTGAAACATTTTGTAAGGCCTTAAGGCCGACTTTTGAGTATTTTGTAATAACATTCCTATTATCCTGTTAGTGGACATTCATGCTTGTGCTGGGTTCTTGTTTTGCAACTTATAAACTGCTTCCGCTAGAATGCTCTGCGTAGGACGTTGAGATTAGTTGGATGGTTTCCATACGTAACCACCCGGTCTGTCTGTGGTATATGGCGTCGGGCCCCGGCCGGACCTACTGCTATATGTTATGCGACGGATAGGGGGTGTTACATCGGGCATCTCTGCCGCCCTCAGAAGCTCTTGAATCTGTGCCCACCCATCCTCCATATCAGTCCATATTCATCCAGAAAAAGAAACATTAAAAATGCTCGGATAAATCTATCTTTGGCAAACAGGTTTACCCGTTCGTTCTTGTTTAACGGTATATAAATATGTCGCAATAAATATGACACAAATAAATATAGCTCAATAAATATTGCTCAATAAATAAGGCAACAGAAATATGGCGCAATAAATATGACTCAATAAATATGACCATAATTTTTGTTCTGGTTGTTCATTTTCAGACCGGAAAGGCTCATTTAGAAGTCCTCGAAATGATTTATCTATTGAGGAACATGATTACCGGTTTGGGCTTATTTGGTACACAATAAATATGGCACAATAAATGTTACGTAATAAATATGACAAAATAAATATGACATAATAAATATAGCCCAATAAATAGAGCTTTAAATGATTTATCCAATGACAATCATGTTTACCCGTTCGGGCTCATTCAATACTCAATAAATATATTATAATAAATACTACATAATAAATATGTCGCAATAAATATATCTCAATAAATTTGGCATAATAAACATGGCTCTATAAATATAACTTATTAAATATATTTTAAAGAAAATACCACAAGAAACATGACTCAATAATTATGTCACAATAAATATGACATATTGAAAAGTGCTCTGATGAATCTATCATTTAGCAAATAGAATTTCCCGTTCACGCTCATTTAACGTTATATAAATATGGCACAAATAATACGACACAAATAAATATGACTCAATAAATATAGCTCAATATATATGGCCAATGAAATATGGCGCAATAAATATGATTCAATAAATATGGCCATAACTTTTGTTCCAGTTGTCCGTTTTCAGCTCGAAAAAACTCATTGAAAAACCTCTGAATGATTTATCCATTGGAGAACAGGTTTACCTGCTCAGGCTCGTTCAATACTCAATAAATATGTTATAATAAATATTTCAAAATAAAAGTGGCGCAATAAATATTTCTCAATAAAATTGGCGTAATAAATATGGCTCAATAAAAATGTCTTATAAAATATCTCTAATGAAAATGCTTCAAGAAATATGGTTCAATAATTATGTCTCAATAAAGATTACTAATGAAATATTGCTAAATCATAATGGCTCAATAAATATGACACAATAAATATTGCCCAATAAATAAAGCCATAATTTTCGATCTTGTTGTCCATTTTCATCCCGAAAAAGGCATTTCAAAAAAAACTTGGATAAATCAATCTTTGGAAAACAAGTTTACCCGTTCCGGCTCGTTTAATACTATATAAATATGACGTAATAAATAAGACACAAATAAATATAGCTCTGTAATATGACTCAATAAATATGACCAATGAAATATGGCGCTATAAATATGGCTCAATAAATATGACCATAACTTTTGTTCCGGTTGTCCGTTTCCCGCCCGAAAAAACCCATTAAAAAGAGCTCGAAATTATCCATCCATCGGGGAACAGGTTTACCCGTTTGGGCTTGTTTATTACTATATAAATACGACAGAGTAAATATGGCGTTATCAGCCCGAAAAAACTCAAAAAAGCCCGAAAAAACAAATAATCTGGTTGTCAGTTATCAGCCCGAAAAAGCCAATTAAAAAGAGCACATAAAGGTCTATCCATTGGTGAACAGGTTTACCAATTCGGGCTCGTTTTTCGTCAACAAATATGACAAAAAAATCAGGCACAATAAATATGGCACAATAAAATGTGACACAATAAATATGGTGTAATAAATATGCGTTAATAAATATGGCTCAAAAATATTGCTCAATAAATATGACACAAGAAATATGACTCAATAACTAAGTCTCAATAAATATGTCTTAGTAAATATGGTTTAGTAAATATGATAAATTAAATATGACGCATTAAATATATAACACCTCCCCTGTAATGACCGTATAATATGGGTCCGTCTGGGGCCCCACAAAATAGAGATGCCACAGCTTTAGTATTATAAGATGATATAACTACCCAATCTCAAAACTCATAAACAAACCACAACGAAAACATCGACCAAAACTGGAAGTTATCCACATACACAAGAGTATCGAAACGGTCTTATGGCCTTACAACAAAAGAGAGTCCAAAACATTATCAATACATATCATATCAAAGTGAAAAGGCACTCCCAGACTACCTCGGCGTGCAAGTCGGAAGTCAAAAGAATCAAACATACATTATCACAAAAGTAGAGCTAATGCTAAGCTGGTAACACTTCATGAGTCTTGGGCCTTTTTGGCATGCGAGCTAGCTCCTGCTTGCGATCCTTGCCCTGTAAAAATTTGCTTGAAATATGGGTCAACAAAGGCTGACCTCAAACTGTGTAACAAACACATCTCCTCCTGGCCGCCCCTAATGGACCCCGGGGTACACCTCCAACCTACAAGTCAGCACTTCATATACAATATACATAAACAAGAAAGCATTAAGCAATAGGCTTGGATGTCTCAAACAACATGCACCTTCTTTATTGTTGAGCATATAAATAAAAGGGGTCTACTATGCAATATGTATGCAAAACCCGGGCTTCACACAAGGCACCCTATCGCGTATACATCTAACACATCATCACATCATTTGGGAACTCATCATTTCACCATTGGAATTAAGCCGCAAACAAAGGTGTACTGCATTCCCCCCTAACAGCACACAGGCCGCCACACGGAATTCTTGTCATGGCCCCACCCGCTCATGGTCTTAGACCTGGGCTTGCCTGCAAGCTCTGACTTCTCATGTCTGGACTCCGTCTGACACACTGACGGATTTTAAGAAGTCCTGCTGGACCCCATCCGCTTATGGCCTCGTTGCCCGAGCTTACCCCATGCTTGGCATTCTCGTCAGTCTCACAGAAGGGGACTCGTCTCTCCGAGACAATCTCCACACATTACTAGCATGTCACAAGATAGCCAGCCGACCACGGAGACAAAGCGACGCCTTGGCACATCACAATCCAATAACATTTCCACCCTAATCCCTCATTTGTACTATAACGTCCCCGTGCACCAAGGAAACCATCTACCTCCAATGCGGAGCTAACCTTGTCCAACAAGGAAACCATCTAATGCCATTGCGGAGCTAACCTTGTCCAGTTCTGGCTACACGTACTCACTCGAGAAAAGTGGCAAAACACAAACATCACAAATGACATCTTGCCGCAATGGATTTCTACAAAATCCATAACGCTCGTATGCAACATCACTGAGTTGGACTAACGGTCGCGACCACAGCTACACCCACCATGCCTAATCCACTAACGGGGCGGATATCTAATGCAAAACTATACTGGGGACAGACTCAATCGACTCGGAGGTTCCTCTTGAACCATGGCGACCCAAACCCCTCTCTTTTGAGAGTTTGGTGCCCAAAAACTAGAAAGTAAAAGATGCTAAACACGCATCCTAAAACCAAGAGGAGAAGTGTCATTACATTCCGACCCCTCTTCCTAGCCATGGAAACTTAGCCGGATGAAAACCTTCACAACGGTCTTGGTTCCATGGATCTGGACTCGGCTCTCGATTTGGAGCACCGAAGCTTCTCCGGCAGTCGGATCTCTCCTTCACCTCCTTCCTTGCTCTCCCTTCTCCCTAGATCTTAGAAAGAGAGTACTTGATGAAGAATGAGGGTTCCCAAACCCTATTCCTGGACTTAAATCAGCAAGGATAGCACTTGACAATCAGATCCCAAAAGAAGGAAACGAACTGCCACGATCCGAACTGAAAATCAAAACTCCTGGGCTGAACATGGCTTGTGACACGCCCGTGTCCGAGGTCGTGTTCCTCAATTGACGCCGAAACAGTCGCACCCAGAAAAGGACACGAGCTCTGAACACGCCCATATCAAAGCTGACACACCCGTGTCATGCAGTACACGCCCATGTTGCTAGGCGTGTTCCTCCCTCGACACAGTATCAAAAACCACTCGAGAAGGACAAATGTAATCGACATGCCCGTGTCGAAATTGACACACCCGTAATATGCCGAACACGGCTAGGTTCCAAGCCGTGTTCAATCCCCCTACACGACCCGGCTCACAACCCGAGAAGGACAAGGCTTGGGACACGCCCGTGTCTCAGCCCGTGTTCGAAGTCTCGAAGATCGTCGGCTGGCTATTCATCGACTTCGCGGAAATATTCGTCAAACACGCGCACGACACGGCCTTGGACATGCCCGTGTTCCAAGCCGTGTTCACTGTCTCGATATTTCGTCGAGCACAGTTCTTCGACCACCCGGGCTCTCGACGAACCCGGTATGATACGACCTTGGACACGCCCGTGTCCTAGGCTGTGTTCCCTGTCTCGACACTTCGTCGAGTGAAAATCTTCGACTTCCCTGGCTCTCGACGAACCCGAGCACGACACGGCCTGGGCACGCACGTGTCCTATGCTGTGTGACCCTCACCAAGACCCAAACTTGGATCTCGACGCTACTTGTCCCTCTTTCGAATTTTGGGGCTTTACAACTCTCTCCCCCTTAAAAAACGTTCGTCCTGAAATTACCAAAAAGCAAAAAGGGGTAAACTAAACTTAAATGATACCTGAATGGAAAAAATCTGGATACTCCTCCAGCATGTTTTGTTCTCGCTCCCAAGAGAGCTCCTCACGGCCGCAGTTGTCCCATCAGACTTTTATGAGTTTGACCTCTTTGTTCCGCAACTGCCGAATTTCTGCATCCTCTATAGTAATTGGACGGACTCGCATCCTCAAGTCGTCCTCTATCTGTGCCGATGTCTATTCGATCACCACACTAGCCTCTACCATGGCTTTCCTCAAGAAGGAGACATGGAAGACGTCGTGCAATCCACTCAGCTCTGCGGACAACGCCAATCTGTATGCTGCTTCTCCCACACGTTCAACAACCTCGAAGGTCCCAAAAACCTTGGACTCAACTTTTAGAGGCTGCAAATCCATGAAATGCCTTTGAACGACTTGATCTTTAAATAGACCCAATCACCTACCGCGAACTCCAGCTTCCTGTGGAGAGTATTAAAATATTTTGCTTGCCGATCTTGAGCCACCTTCATGTGCTCTTGAATGGTCCGCACCAACTCACAAGCATCACCTACCACTTCTTTTCCCAATAGTTTGGTGTCTCCCGCCTCAGTCCAAGACATCAGTGTTCGACACCGCCTCCCAAACAAAGCTTCATATGTCACCATCTTTATACTTTCTTGGTAACTATTGTTGTACGCAAACTACACCATGAAGAGTTTATCCCCCCATTTCATGCCAAAGTCAAGAATACACATAATCAGCATATCCTCCACAGTATGGTTCGTTCTTTCGATTTGCCTGTCAGTTTGAGGTTGGAAAGTCGTACTGAACTTTAGCTTCGTGCCCAGACTATTCTGAACCAACCTCCAGTCCTTGGACGTAAAACGTCCGTCACGATCGCTGACTATACTTTTAGGAATCCCACGTAGTCGCACAATATTGTAAACGTACAACTCAACCAGCGTCTCCACGCTGTCCTCCTTCCAATTTGGGATGAAGTGAGCCACTTTGGTTAAGCGATCCACAATCACCCAAATTGCGTCGTTACACTACTGCGATCTAGGTAACCCATGCACAAAATCCATGGTGATGTCATCGAATTTACACTCGGGGATTGGAAGAGGCTTCAGGAACCCGCCTAGCTTCTGACACACAGCCTTCATAAAGGCACAAGTTTGACATTGATTCACGTACAAAGCTACGTCCCGCTTCAGTCCAGGCCACCAAAAGGATTTCTTCATATCCATGTACATCTTTGTACTGCCCGGGTGAATGGAGTACTTTGTGAAGTGAGCGTCAAACATCAACTCCTCACTGAGCTTGTCAAACTGGGTTACACAAATCCTTCCGTCCTTCCTTAGAATCCCATCAATCGTCTCTCAGGCGCTGCTCTCGCCCTTTTGAGCTTCCACAACGAATGGCTAAAACTCCACATCCAAACAAGTCGCTTCCCGAATATGATCGGATAAGTCATTCTGCATTTCAATCCAGTTCAACCGCGTCACGCTAGAATCACCCCTTGCTACACACTCCAAGCCGAGGGACTCCCAGTCTCGCACCAAACGCTCATCATGAGCTTCGATCCAATTCCCTTGCCCCGAGTATTTTCTACTCAAGGCATCTGCGACTATATTGGCTTTGCCGGGCGTATACTAAATCGCCACCTCATAGTCTCCAAGGAACTCGACACACCTGCGCTGTCCCATATTCAAGTTCTTCTGATCTAGGAGATTCTTCAGGCTTTTGTGATCCGTGAAGATCTCCACCTTCACAACATAAATATAGTGACGCCACAATTTCAACACAAAAATTACTGCCGCCAATTCCAAGTCATGGACGGGGTAATTCCTCTTATGAGGCTTTAGCTGCCGAGACCCAAAGGCTATCACACTGCCATGTTGAACCAAAATGCAACCCAAACCGCATCCTGATGCGTCACTCAAAATTTGGAATCCTTCAGTCCCTTTCAGTAGACTTAGGATTGGAGGCGTCATCAGTCTTTCCTTCAGTGTCTCAAATGCCTGACTGTACTCCTGTGTCCACAAAAACTTCTGATCCGTATGAGTTAGTGACGTGAGGGGTAGAGCTATTTGCGAAATGTTTTCCACGAATCTTCTATAGTACCCGGCTAGTCCAAGAAAACTTCGGACTTCCGCCACGGTTCTGAAAACCAGCCAATCTCTGATGGCCTCAACTTTTGTTGGATCTACCGCCACCCCATCCCCACTAATCACATGGCCTAAAAATGGCACCTTCTCGAGCCAGAACTCGCACTTTGAGAACTTTGCATAAAGCTGGTTCTCCCTAAACACTTGCAAGACTACTCTCAAGTGAGCCTCATGCTCCACCTCTGATTTGGAGTACACCAAGATGTCGTCAATAAATATAACTACAAAAGAGTCCAAGTATTTCCGAAATACTCAATTCATCAAATCAATGAATACGAATGGTGCGTTCCTCAGACCGAACTAAATCACCGAGAACTCAAAATGACCATACCTCGAACCAAACGGTGTCTTGGGTATGTCCTCGTCTCAAATTCGCAACTGATAGTATCCAGACTTTAAGTCCAACTTTGAATACACCACCGACCCCACCAGCTGGTCAAACAGGTCGTCAATATGAGGAATCAGATACTTATTCTTGACAGTCAGTTTATTCAACTATCGGTAGTCTATGCACAGCGACATACTACAATATTTATTCTTTACGAACAACACCGGCTCGCTCCACGGTGACGAACTGGGACTGATATACCCCTGCTCCAACAGTTCCTACTACTACACCTTGCTCAATCGGAGGACGTGTCACCGGTCGAGCCTCTGGCACTAACTCAATTGAGAAATCAATCTCCCGCCGAGGAGGTGCCCCGGGAAGATCTTCAGGAAACACATCCTCAAACTCTGCCACCTCTGGCACTTCCCCAAGTGATAACTTGGATAGGCGAACCTCCAATAATGCTATAAGAGCTACTCCACCCTGGTTAATTGACCGCGCCAACTACAAGGCCAAAATCAGAGAACAGGCCACTCCACTAAGGCCCTCAAACTTGACTTCCGCCTTCCCTTCGCTTCTTAGGGTCATCACCTTGGATAGGAAATCAATACTGGCATGCTGCTCTGCTAGCCAGTCCATTCCCAAAATCACATCAAACTCGACTAACGGTAGGACTGTTGTTATCAACATGAAGTCAACTCCTCTTAGTGCCCAACAAATGCGCCCTTTCTTCATGGTGGTCATGAATGACCCATTGGGCATGCACACCTTCAGATCCACATCCACCGAAAACGACTCAAGTCCAATCCTCCGGATGAAGCTTTCCGCAAGAAAGGAGTGTGACGCTCCCGTATCAAACAATACCATAGCAGGTTATCCGGAAACCAACACAAAGTCAAAAAGTATGAAGCACAAGGTTGAACTTAAACTTCCTCATACCTGTTACCACATCGGGTTGGAGGATCGCTTCCTGCTGTCCAAGGTTGTAAGCCCTTGGTTGCACCGGTTGAAACCGAGAAGCGCTAGACTCTGCCATCATCCCTTTTTCTACGGCACTGGGGCCAGAGCGCACAGTCTGCTCCTGCTTTGCCTCCTGCTCCGCACCTCCTAGGTTACAAAAATAAGCAATGTGCCCCACCTTACCACATTTGAAGCACGTCAGTGGCCCCTTAGAGTGAGACCCTCCGGACGTCCACTTGCTTTTCTGACCGGACTTGTATGGGTGAGGCTTCTTCCTCCATCTATTCCCTTCAGACTTTCCTTGGGATTGAGAAGGCTTCCCTTCTCCTTGCTTGGGCACGAAACCGTTACGATGTTGGCTTCGCTCTAGATCACTCTCCAACATCATGACAGCCTCAAATAGCTCATTGAAACCAGCTCTCTTAATGACAATGAGGGGTTGCCTTAGATTCTCCCTCAGCCCCTGGTAGAAGACTTTATCCCTCTCCTCATCGTCTGCCATGGTCGTCCCCGCGTAACGACTCAAAAGAGTGAACTCCTGAGCATACTCGTCCACCGTCTTATCTCACTACATCAAGTGCAGAAATTGCCTCTGAAGGTCAAAACTCATTGAAACGGGAATGTACTTATTTAAGAAAGTATCCCAAAATTCTTCCATGGACGGGGTACGTCTAGGAAATTGACGTTCGTTATGGCTCACCCACCACAACTTTGCATCTCCCTCCAACATGAAGGCCGCAAACTCAGATTTCTTCTCTTTTAGCATCTCTGCCGACCTCAGAAGCTCTTGAATCCGTGCCTACCAATCCCCTGCATCAGTCAGAGTACCGACTCCCTTGACCGTCGGGGGATGGAAGTTCAGAAAATACTTCATCTGCCGGTCTCGATACCCGACAACCACCCTTTCTGTCAAAGGCTCTTCTTGTTTGGCTTCTCTGCCTGGCACGACCGTCGTCATATCCGGTGTAGCAGGGGTGGCTACCTGAGCTGTCACTGGAGCTTGGGCTGCACCATTACTTCACCAAGCATGCAATAGAAGTTGGCCGGGTTTACACCCATGCCCAAAGGACCTTGAGCAGTGGCGCTGCTCGCCGAAATCTCTTCTCTTAGTCTCAACTTACCCGCCTCGTTGCTCGCCCTCTTAAGAAAAGCAAGAAAACAAGGAATCAATCTCTAATCACAAGACTTAAACATAAGGACACTCACAGTCCCGCATTACTCTTATGTGGATAACTTCTATACGCACCTAACTTGAATCTAACCTGGCTCTCATACCAAATTGTAACACCTCCCCTGTAATGACCATATAATATTTGTCCGGCCGGGGCCCCACAACATATAGACGCCACAGCTTTAGTATTATAAGATTATATAACTACCCAATTTCAAAATTTATAAACAAACAACAGCGGAAACATCAACCAAGACTGAAACTTATCCACATACACAAGAGTTTCGAAAAGGCCTTATGGCCTTACAACAAAAGATAGTCCAAAACTCTATCAATACATATCATATCAGAGTGCAAAGGCACACCTAGGCTACCTCGGCGTGCAAGCCTGAAGTCAAAAGAATCAAACATATAATAGGACAAAAGTAGAGCTAATGCGAAGCTGGTAACACTTCATGAGGCTTAGGCCTTTTTGGCCGGCGAGCTAGCTCCTGTTGGCGATCCTTGCCCTGTAAAAATTTGGTTGTAACGTGGGCCAACAGAGGCTGGCCTCAAACTGCGTAACAAACACATCTCCTCCCGGCCGCCCCTAACGGACCCCGGGGTACCCCTCCAACCTACAAGTTAGCACTTCGTATACAAAATTCATAAACAAGTAAAACATTAAGGAACATGCTTGTATGTCTCAAACAACATGCACGTTCTTTACTGTTGAGCTTATAAAGAAAAGGGGCCTACTATGCAACATGTATGTAAAACCCGGGCTTCACCCAAGGTACCCTATCGTGTATGCATCTAGCACATCATCACATCATCTGGGTACTCATCATTTCCCCATTGGGATTAAGCCGCAAACAAAGGGCACTGCATTTCCCCCCCAATTCCACACAGGCCGCCACGCGGAATTCTTGCTAAGGCCCCACCCGCTCATGTTCTTAGACCCAGACTTGCCTGCAAGCTCTGACTTCTCATGTCAGGATTCCGTCTAACACACTGAGTGATTCTAAGAAGCCTTGCTGGACCCAACCCGCTCATAGCCTCATTTCCCGGGCTTGCCCCATGCTTGGCGTTCTCATTAGTCTCATATAAGGGTATTAGTGTCGTCGGGCCACTCTCCACACATGACTTGCACATCACAGGATAGCCAGCCGACAACGAATACAAAGCAATGCCTTGGCACATCACAATACAATAACATTTCCACCATAATACCTCATTTGTACTGCAACGTCCCCGCACACCAAGGAAACCATCTACTGCCATTGCGGAGCTAACCTTGTCCGGTTCCGGCTACACATACTCACTCGAGAAAAGGGAAAAACACAAACATCACAAACAGCATATTGTCGCAACGAATTTCTACAAAATCCCTAAAGCTCGTATGCAACATTACCGAGTCGGACTAACGGTATCGACCACGGCTTCACCCACCATGCCTAATCCACTAACGAAGCAAATCTCTAATGAAAAAACATGCCGGGGACGGACTCAATCGACCCAAAGGTTTCTCTTGAACTATGGCGACCCAAACCCCTCTCATTTGAGAGTTTGGTGCCCAAAAACTAGAAAGTAAAAGATGCTAAACACGTATCCTAAAACCAAGAGGAGAAGTGTCGTTACCTTCCGACCCCTCTTCCTAGCCATGGAAACTTAGCCGGTTGAAAACCTTCGCAACGGCCTTGCTTCCATGGATCTGAACTCAGCTCGCGATTTGGAGCACCGAAGCTTCTCCGGCAGCCGGATCTCTCCTTCGCCTCCTTCCTTACTCTCCCTTCTCTCTAGATCTTAGAAAGAGAGTACTTGATGAATAATGAGGGTTCCCAAACCCTATTCCCTGACTTAACTCAACAAGGACAACCCTGGACAATCAGATCCCAGAAGAAGGAAGCCAACGACCATGATCCGAACTGAAAATTAAAACACCTAGGACGAACACGGCGTGTGACAGGCCCGTGTCCAAGGCCATGTGCCTCAATCGATGCTGAAACTGTCGCAGCCAAAAAATGACACGGGCTCTGAACATACCAGTGTCAAAGCTGACACGCCCATGTCATACAGTACACGCCCGTATTGTTGGGCGTGTTCCTCCCTCGACACAGGATCAAAAACCACCCAAGAATGACACGCGTAATCAACACGCCCGTGTCGAAATTGACACACCCATGTCAGGACGAACACCACTGAGTTCCAAGCCATGTTCAATCCCCTTACACGACCCGACTCACAACCCGAGAAGGACACGGCCTGGGACACGCCCGTGTCTCAGACCGTGTTCAATGTCTCGACGATCGTAGACTGTCACTTCATCGACTTCGCGGAAACATTCCTCGAACAAGCGCATGACATGGCCTTGGACACGCCTGTGTCACAAGCCATGTTCACTATCTCGACATTTCATCGAGCGCAGATCGTCGACCACCCGGGTTCTCGACGAACCCGACACGAGATGGCCATGGACACTCCCGTGTCCTAGGCCGTGTTCCCTATCTCGACACTTCGTCGAGCAAAAATAGTCGACTTCTCAGACTCTCGACGAACCCGAGCACGACACGGCCATGGACACACCCGAGTCCTAGGCCGTATGACCCTTACCATGACACAAACTTGGCCCTCGACGCTGCTTGTCCCTCTTTGAAATTTTGTGGCGTTACAAAATATGACTCAATAAATTTGATC
Organism: Platanthera guangdongensis; assembly: GCA_039583875.1. Taxonomy (NCBI): domain Eukaryota; kingdom Viridiplantae; phylum Streptophyta; class Magnoliopsida; order Asparagales; family Orchidaceae; genus Platanthera; species Platanthera guangdongensis. The sequence goes on along the minus strand of CM077156.1, from coordinate 41,370,040 downwards.
ATAAATTTTGATTTAGTTGTCTATTTTTATTCTGGAAAAGCTCATTAAAAAGTGCTGTGAATGATTTATCTATTGGCAAACAGGTTTACACACTTAGGCATGTTCAATATTTAATAAATATGTTATAATAAATATTACACAATAAACATGGGTCAATAAATATATCTCAATAAATTTGGCGCAAAAAATATTTATCGCTCAATAAATATATCTCAATATATCCATTGGCGAACAGGTTTACATATTCGGGCTCGTTTATCGCATAATAAATATGGTTAAAAAATTAGGCGTAATAAATATGGCGCAATAAAAAGTGACACAATAAATATGGTGTAATAAATATGCGTTAATAAATATGGCTCAAAAAATATTGCTCAATAAATATGGCACAAGAAATATGACTCAATAACTAAGTTTTAATAAATATGACTTAGTAAATATGGTTTAGTAAATATGATAAAATAAATATGACGCATTAAATATGACTCAATAAATATGATCATCACTTTGGATTCAGTTGTCTATTTTTATCCTCGAAAAGCCATTAAACAGTGCTCTGAATGATTTATCCATTGATAAAAAGGTTTACCTACTCGGGTTCATTCAACGCTCAATAAATATGTTATAATATATACTACGTAATAAATATGGGTTAATAAATATATCTCAATAAATTTGGCCCAAAAATATTACTCAATAAATATGGCTTATTAAATATCTCTCGATGAAAATGCTTCAAGAAATATAATTAAATAATTACATCTCAATAAATACGTCTCAATAAATATGACTCTTAAAATATGGCTCAATCATAATGGCTCAATAAAAATGGCGCAATATATATAGCCCAATAAATAAAACTATATTTTTTGATCTGGAAGTCCATTTTCATCCAGAAAAATACATTTGAAAAATCTCCGATAAATATATCTTTGGCAAACAGGTTTACCTGTTCGGGCTCATTTAACGCTATATAAATATGACACAATAAATATAACACAAATAAAATTAGCTCAATAAAAATGGCTCAATAAATAAGGCCAAAGAAATATGACACAATAAATATAACTCAATAATTATGACCATAAATTTTGTTCAGGTTCTCCATTTTCAGCCCAAAAAAGTCCATTTAAAAGTGCTCGAAATGATTTATCAATTGGTGAACATGATTACCTGTTTGAGCTTGTTTGACACTCAATAAATATGGCACAATAAATATGGCGTCATAAATATGACAAAATAAATATGGCATAATAAATATAGCCCAATAAATATAAAACAATAAATATAGCTCTAAATGATTTATCCATTGACAATCATGTTTACACGTTCGGGCTCATTCAACACTCAATAAATATTTTATAATAAATATGAAGAAATAAATATATCTTAACAAATTTGGCGTAATAAATATGGCTGAATAAATATGGCTTATTAAATATCTTTTAATTAAAATGCCACAAGAAATAAGGCTCAATAATTATGTCTCACTAAATATGGCTCAAAAAATACGACTCAAAAAATATGACTCAATTATTATGCCATAATAAATATAGCATAATAAATATATAATAATAAATATAGCCATAATTTTTGATCAGGTTGTCCATTTTTAGCTCCGGAAAGGCTATTGAAAAGTGCTCGGATAAATCGATCATTTAGCAAACAGATTTTCAAGTTCGGGCTCATTTAATGCTATATAAATATGTCGCAATTAATATGACACAAATAAATATGGATCAGTAAATATGACTCAATAAATATGACCATAACTTTTGTTCTGATTGTCCGTTTTCAACCCAAAAAAAACTTATTGAAAAGACCTCTCAATGATTTATCAATTGGGGAACAGGTTTACCTGCTCAGCCTCATTCAACACTCAATAAATATATTATAATAAATGCTTCAAAATAAAAATAGCGCAATAAATATTTCCCAATAAAATTGGCGTAATAAATATGGCTCAATAAAAATATCTTATTAAATATCTCTAATGAAAATGCTTCAAGAAATATAGTTCAATAATTATTTCTCAATAATGATGACTCATGAAATATCGCTCAATCATAATGGCTCAATAAATATGTCGTAATAAATATTGCCCAATAAATAAAGCCATAATATTTGATCTCATTGTCCATATTCATCCCGAAAAAGTCATTTCAAAAAAGCTCTGAAAAATCTATCTTTGGCAAACAGGTTTTCCAATTCGGACTCGTTTAACATTATATAAATATGGCGTAATAAATATGACACAAATAAATATAGCTCTGTAAATACGGCTCAATAAATATGGCCAACGAAATATGGCGTAATAAATATGGCTCAATAAATATGACCATACTTGTTGTTCCGGTCGTCCGCTTTTTACCCGAAAAAGCCCATTTAAAAGAACTCGAAATTATCTATCAATTGATGAACATGTTTACTCGTTTGGGCTTGTTTATTAATATATAAATTTGACACAGTAAATATGGCGTTATTTGACCAAAAAAGCCCAAAAAAGCCAATGATCTGGTTGTTGGTTATCACCCCAAAAAAGATAATTAAAAGGAGCACATAAAGGTCTATCCATTGGCGAACAGGTTTAACAATTCGGGCTCGTTTATCGGGCAATAAATATGGAAAAAAAATGAGCCGCAATTTATATGGTGTAATAAATATAACACAATAAATATGATGTAATAAATAAGCGTTAATAAATATGGCTCAAAAAAGATTGCGCAATAAATATGGGACAAGAAATATGACTCAATAACTAAGTCTCAATAAATATGGCTTAGTAAATGTGGTTTAGTAAATATGATAAAAAAATATGGCGTAATAAATATGACTCAATAAATATGATCATAAATTTGTATTCAGTTGTCTATTTTTATTTTGGAAAAGCACATTAAAAAGCGCTCTGAATGATTTATCCTTTTGCAAACAGGTTTATCCACTCAGACTCGTTCAATGATCAATAAATATATTACAATAAATAATACGCAATAAATAAGGGGGAATAAATATATCTCAATAAATTTGGCTCGCAAAATAGGGCTACATAAATATGGCTTATTAAATTTCTCTCAACGAAAATGCTTAAAAAAATATGATTCAATAATTATGACACAATAAATATGACTCTTGAAATATGACTCAATCATATCAGCACAATAAATATGGCGCAATAAATATAGCCCAATAAATAAAGCGATAATTTTTGATCTGACAGTCCATTTTCATCCAGAAAAAGACATTTGAAAAAAGCTCGGATAAATCTATCTTTGGCAAACAGGTTTACCTGTTTGGGCTCGTTTAATGCTATATAAATATGACGCAATAAATATGACACAAATTAATATAGCTCAATAAATATTGCTCAATAAATAAGGCCATAGAAATATGGCACAATAAATATGACTCAAAAAATATAAGCATAATTTTTGTTCTGGTTGTCCATTTTCAGAATGAAAAGGACCATTTAAAAGTGCTCGAAATGATTTATCTATTGGTGAACATGATTACCTATTTGGGTGTAACAGTCCAAATTTCTGAAACAAGAATTTTTGAGTGACACGGCCTGGGACACGGGCATGTCCCAGGGCATGTCAGAGGACACGGCCTACGACACGGGCATGTCGCAGGGCGTGTCGAGGTGGTGTCGACGATCGGCCTTTGTGTCGACGATTTTTCGCTCGACGATGTGTCGAGAGGAGGCACACGGCCCAGGACACGGGCGTGTCCACGGCCGTGTCGTGTGCTCGATGACTTTTGATCGATGATCGTCGAGTGTCGAGACGTGAGTGTCGAGTGTCGAGTGTTGAGTGTCGAGAGGTTGAACAGGGCCTGTGACACGGGCGTGTCACAGGGCGTGTCAAAAGGCACACGGCCACAGACACGGGCGTGTCTAAAGGCGTGTTGGTGACACGGCCCATGACACGGGCATGTCACAGGGGTGTGTCATTGGTTTGGATAGGTCGGTTGACCACCGCTTGAGGCACACGGCCTGGGACACGGCCATGTCACAGGCCGTGTCAGGTCAAATTTAGCGTTTCTGGCAGTTTTGTGGCCATCCATTCCTTCAGCTGGGATCCAAGGGCTGAAGCTTCTTTCCTCTTTTCCTAAAGGCCTAAATCTGAGAAGTTATTCTCATTATACTTTGGCCTTGATCTTTCTTCAAGTTAAGAGAGAAAGAGAGAAAGGAAGAAAAAGGAAGAAGGGTAAGGGCTGCTGCTGGTGGTGCTGCGGTTTACTGACAAGAGATCCGAAGCCGGCGTTGCGGAGGAAAAACTCTTGTACTTCGTGCAAGCTAGCTTTGCGTTCATGGCACCTAAGCGATCGTCAAGGGTAACGACTTTTCATCCTAGCCATGTGAAGGCTTCATTTTGGCATATCTTGTGATTCCCCCACCAAGAGGTGGCTGATTTTGGGAATCTTTGGGTGGATGCTTGAAATCACCTTTGTTAGCATATAGATCCGGAAATGGAGTACGGAATAGGCATGCTGTGTGAAGCCCATCTGGACAGGTTGGTCTGGATTGGTGATGATGCATACGAACCGGTGAAGACTCCGTGATAAACGTGTAGTTTAAGGAGTCAACGGGTTAGGCCTGCGAAAAGGAGTAGCAGGAGTCCTGGAGTGGTAGCCCTGGAAAAATAGTCATGTGATGTTGTGGGTCCAACCAGTGAATGAGGCACAGAAAGTACTGGTGTGACCAGGAAAGGCCCTTTGTGATGCTTGATGTCATATGGTGTCCACCTGTGAAGCGAGTAACAGGAAGTACTGTCATGATAGCCAGGAAAGACCCCTGACATTTGTGCTTGTGCGGTGTCCACCTATGGAGAGTCACAGGAAGTACTGGGAGGCCCAGGAAAGACCCGCTGTTGTGCTAAAGAAGTGGGTATAGAGAAATACCGAGGCTTGAATGCCAAGAATAGGATTGGTGAGACCGACCCGCGCCTTTTATATAGCCATGAGTACGCTGTACTCAGAGAAGGCAAGGCGATTTGAGCAACAGGGGGTGGAGGATCCGACCTGCGCTATGTCCGTCCGACGTGAGACCAAAAGGTGCGGTCTGTTGGAGCGCATAGCAAGAGTCTTAGGCCTGCACGCCATGACACAATGGGGGGCTACGGGCCATCCCGGTGTATGAAGACTAACTCCGGCTGCACGCCATGGAGTAAATGTTCAAGATATTTACCGTTGGGTTGTGACCCTGATACGGTGGTGGGCAAGAGCTTTGCCAGAACACCAAGAATGTGCCCTGAGTGCACGAACCGTTGGGCCGCGTGGCGAATGGTTGTGATGGATTGTGTGCATGAAAGCACATTTTGATGATATATATTGCCATACTTGTGATTTGATATGCCTGCAGGGAAGTATACTGCTGCCCCGAGAGAAGGGGTAAGGTCATTATAATTTGGTCAGCTGAACGCTGACCGTTGCTTTTGTTTGCCAACATTGGGTGGATTGTCCCTGTACAGGTGCTGGAGAGCCGAGCGGGACGCATAGAGGTTGATATTCCTGCTGTTGTTGCTGCTACTGCTGTTATCCCTCAAAGGCTATATCTTATGTTGTGTGTTTTCTTTTATTGTGGCCGGCCTGCGCGCCAATCTGTTTAGGCCACTGTTTGAAAGACATGTAAGGCCATAAGGCCAACTCTTTTCACTTGTTGTAAGACATTACTATATTGTATAAAATATGGAGTTTTATGTTTGGACATTCATGAGGAGTTCAAGTTGTAGTCTAGGCTTCCACTAGAATGATTTGTGATAGGTGCGATGCGCTACTCTAGTATCATCCTGTACCGTCACCGCCTATTTTGTGATATATACTGTGGGGCCCCGGCCGGACCTTCTAGAATATACCATATGAACGGATGGGGTTGTTACATTTTTGGTATCAGAGGGAGGTTTCGATCCTCCGACCTGTGTTGATTGCTTGTGTACGACCGCTAATGTGTGTCTTGTCCACCTTTAGGTGACACGAAGTGGAGCTGGGCTGTCTGAGCCCCAGCATTCTGATGAAAGTACGGCACTAGCCGCGGTGCCTACACCTCCACCGTCTGCGGAACATGTGCGTTTAGTTGCGGAGGCTTTATTTACCATGATCCAAGGCCAGCCCCTTAGGCAGGAACAAGCGGCTGTGAGGCCAGAACAGGTGGCGGCAAGACCTGAACCTGTAGTGGATGTGGCTCCTCGAGCGGGTGAGAAGCAACTAACGCGGTTTATGAGTTTCTTCCGCCTACGTTCTCGGGAGCTGGAACTCCGACACAGGCTAAGGATTGGTTATCGCGCGTCAAGCGAGTGATGACGGCGATTGGAACGACAGAGCATCAGAAAGTTACCTTAGTTACCTTCTTGCTTGAAGGAGAAGCTCGACTGTGGTGGGATGAGATGGAGTTGCATCACTTGGCGGGTCGTCCTTTAACCCAAGTATCCATGGAAGAATTCTCCCGGCTGTTCCTAGCGAAGCACCTTCCTGCGGCTCAGCGGATAGCCATGGAAAATGAATTCCAAAGGTTAACACAAGGTTATGGCAGTGTTGACGCATACCTACATGAATTTACTCGCTTGTGGCGGTATGTGGTTTCTATTTTTGCTGATGAGCAGAGGAATACCAACAGGTTCTATGAAGGACATAGGGATGAGCTGAGGTTCCTTGTGTCAAGTTTTGTGAACCAAGGTTTCCAAGCGTTGGTTGACACTGCGAGCGCGTTGGAAAAGGATATAAAAAGGGTGCAGGGGAAGAGAGTGTTGGGTGTGACGCAACCGGAGTGGAAGGCGCCCCGATCTGGGAAACCATTTTATTAAAAGAGATGGGGCAAGAAGTCCAAGCCCAGTGGACAAGCTCCTTCATCAGTTGCAATGGGAGCAACGTCAGGGGCTACCTCCAAGCCAGATCCTCATATCTGCTTCAATTGTGGCCGAATGGGGCATATTGCGCGAGATTGTCGGATGCCGCCAAAGAGTGAAAAGAAGACGGGAGCATCTTATGCGGAAAAAGGAAAGGCGGTGGTGGATTCCTCTGCCTTGTAGGCGCAACCCCGGGTCTACAATCTTGGCCTGCAAGAGGCCGTCAAGCAGAGTGATGTGGTCACAGGTATGAGTTTAGTTTTGCATATATTTTTGTTTGTATGCTTTACTTCGTACATATATGTTTGCGGTTTGTGTGTGTGACATGTTTGTCACAGGCTTTGTGATGATTCGGGACACGCTGGCGCGAGCACTGTTTGATACGGGTGCATCGCATTCTTTTCTGTCTAGTGAGTTTATTACACGGCTTGGGATACCCAGTCGTGCAAAGACAGATAGCGTCAGAGTGGTGTTGCCAAATGGCTGTTGGATGCTTGCGGATCAAGCTTGCGATGTGGCGGTTCAGTTAGGAAGTCGGGATTTTCGTTTAACTGCATTTATTTTGCCAATATCGGAATTTGACGTGATTTTTGGGATGGATTGGCTTGCGGAGCAGCATGCTATGATTGATTGCCAGTCCAAAGAAATCACGTTGGGCCAGAATACCGAACAGGAGAAAAGTTCGCGGGTATGCGAGGAGTGGGCGGGACATTGATGTCTGCACTCCAGGTAGTCAAGGCTCTTCGGAAGGGTGCGGAATGTTATTTTGCACTGATTCAGGCTGTTGAGCCTAAGGCCAGTGTGTGCGCGGTTCCGATTGTGGCCGAATTTACAGATGTGTTTCCCACGGATCTCCCTGGGCTACAACCCCAGCGGGAGATTGACTTCATAATTGAGTTGGTGACAGGTGCGAAACCTGTGGCCCGCTCGCCATATCGCGTTGCGCCAAAAGAGATGGCTGAATTGAAGGTTCAACTGCAAGAAATGCTGGAGCAAGGGTATATCCTCCCAAGTATGTCACCTTGGAGCGCGCCTGTGCTTTTTGTAAAGAAGAAAGATGGTGGGTTGCGGTTGTGTATCGATTACCGTGAACTGAATAAGCTGACCGAGAAGAATAAGTATCTGATACCCCGGATTGATGAGTTATTCGATCAGCTGGTGGGCTCGACCGTCTATTCGAAGTTGGACCTGAAGTCTGGTTATTACCAGTTAAGAATTCGGGAAGGTGACATTCCCAAAACCGCATTTGGAACGCGTTATGGGCACTATGAGTTCACCGTCATTCCATTTGGACTGTGCAATGCGCCCTCGGTGTTTATGGATCTGATGCACCGTATTTTTCGTGAGTAACTGGATCTATTTGTGATCGTGTTCATTGATGACATCTTGGTGTACTCGAAGTCAAAAGATGAGCATGAGATTCACTTGCGGTTGGTGTTGAACACGTTGAGGCAAAATCAGCTCTATGCCAAGTTCTCGAAGTGCGAGTTTTGGCTATCGTCAGTGGCATTTTTGGGACATGTTGTAACGCCCCCGGTTTTTCTTTGTTTTGTCTGATATTGGATTGGCGTTACGATGACGCATTTTCGGCCCTTCGCCAATGTAGAGCGCGGTCCTAGCTCTGTAGGTTCCTTGTGTAGCCTGGTTGTAGCCAGTTGGCAAGTTTCCCCAGCTAGCTGGAGTCTGTTTTGGTGACTCGGTTGGGCCTCTTAGGGAAATGCTTGCGTTTTGGCTTCGGGAGGTTTTAGCCCGAGTGTTCGATCGTCGGATGTTGTTTTCGACCTCACCGTTGTTTTCGTGGCTTGGTTGTTTAGCTACGGTGCGAGTTTTGGTCGAAATCCGAGATCGTTTGCCTTCGCATCGTTTCGGCGTTGTTTTGTTAGCTGCATGTTTGTAATGTTTGCTGTGCTGTGCGTGGTCTGTTGTGGCTGAGCTTGTAGGCTTGTGCTTTGTCTCTCGTTTGCTAGGTGTTAGCAGGTTTCTTTTCTGTGTAAGTTTGGGTGACACGGCCTTGGTCACGCCCGTGACCCAGGGCGTGTCGTGCTCGGGTAGAGCTCCCGTTTCTCCGGTCGACGAATTTTTGGTCGACGGGGTTTTTTTTGTAGGAACACGGCCGTGACACGGGCGTGTCACGGGCGTGTCCCCCTTCGGTTCGTCGAGCTGCGCTCGATGGTCGTCAGGCGGTGTTTTAGTGAGAACACGGCCCTGTCACGGGCGTGACATGTCGAACACGGGCGTGACACTGGGGCGTGTCTCTCTGCTCAATGATCGGCGCTCCACGATCATCGGGTGGTGTCCGTGTTGGTACACGGCTTGTGACACGGGCGTGTCACAGGGCGTGTCCCTTGCTTCGTCGAGCGGATATCGACTTTTGTCGAGTGGGTAGGTGCATGAGTACACGCCCCGTGACACGGGCGTGTCGGGCCATGTCACGGGCGTGTCTGGTGGGCGTGTCCCGTGTTTTCGTCGAGTGGCGATCGACGTTCGTCGAGTGTGTGAGTACACGCCCCGTGACACGGGCGTGTCGGGCCGTGTCACGGGCGTGTATTGGGCGTGTTCCGTACTTTTCCTGAAATCATCTTTTGTTGCCGTGAACTGTTTTTCCTCCTCATTTTTCATCGTTCCCGAGTCTGGAGAGCTTCCAGCAGAAGGGTTTTGAGAGGAGGCGGTGGTTGTTTTGGCCGGCGATTTCAGGAGGGTTAGAGCCCGTTTTTCTCGTGTGATAGCGGATCCGGTTTGCTCTCGACTAGATCTTCCCTTCCATGTATGCTTTTCTTGATTTAGGGTAGATTCCAGGAATTTCTAAACATCTGATTCCTTTTCTTTCCTCAAGTTTCAGCTTTGGTCTTCTAGGTGGCCGATCTTGCCGCCGGAGCCAAGCTGTGGTGCGGCTGTTGTTTGTTTTTTTCCGAAGAGGTAGAGGCAAGTGGCCCCTTGCCCTTGCCAAATTTGTTTCTAACCCATGATCTGTTTTTATTTCTTGTGCATAAGCTCTGTTCTCTTTGTCTTTTTTTTCCTCCCTAGGGCAGCAGGTTGAGTTATTACATCAAGCTTTTAATCAAGTGCTGATTCTTTATTTCTTTTTCTGGAATTTTAATCAATGTTCTCTTTTTGTCGGAGGTTTAGTGTCCAGTGGGTAGCTAGAGTTAGGGTGAGGTTGCTGTTAGTTACAGTTTAGGGTTAGTTGCGATAGCTCTGAGTAGTTAGGACGGAACGGTGGGTTGGGATTAAATCTCCAACTCTCTGTTTTCGCGCATGAGAGGGCTTAAGCTGCGATTTTAGCAAGACTTACGTTTACCCTAAGTGGAAAGCGCTGACAGCGTCGAGTGAGCCGAGCTCACTCAACTCTGTCACCCAGCATAGGACTTGCAGCTAAGTATTTTTTTTAGGCGTCAGGTGAGTGGAGCTTACTCAACGCTGCGTCGAGTGGGCTCGACATTTCTGTCTTGAGTTCATGTGTACCTTAGGATTGTTAGTGTGACTTTTCCCTTCCTTTAGGGGGTGGTATTGGGTGTTCGGCTAATTTTTGCTTGTCGACTCTTGGGTTGTGGCAGGTGGTGTAGTTTTAGTGGCCTCTCGAGGGGTGGATTTTGATGTGGAGAGCTGTGGCCACAGCCTTTTTGCCCCGGTTTGGGTTGGTGTGTGGGACCCTAAAGCTGCCACTGGTGACCCCTTAGCCCTTTTTGTTGGATCTGATTTTGGTTATGTATTCAGATCCATGTTTTTGACCACTGCCACTTACCCACGTATTAGGAATGTTAGACTCTTTCTTTGAGCATGTTGCTTTTATTGCTCGCACTTGGTGTGCTTTGCTATACTTTAGACAGTGCTCTTTTCTTACTGTCATGCCCTTTCTTTTGCTTATAGCAGTTTGTTGCCGGGTTGGTAAACCCTTCTTTTTGCTCTTAATTCTAATGTTTTACTTACTCTTTTGATTATTTCCTTGCTGAGGTGTTCTTTTCTTGAATGCCTCAGGTCCAGGTTGTAGCCGGTTCAGCGGCTAGTTCTTTTGGAGGGGCTGGTTTGTGGCCTCTTGGGTAGCTGAGATAGCTGATCCCGATTTTGTGAGGTAGCTTTTTACTTTTCTGTATAGACATACATACTCACCAGTGGGTTCGTGTCAGGTTGTTGGCGCCCACTGGTGGCTTCTTGCGATGCTGGGTATGGACATAAACTGTTGTTTTTACCTATTAGTGGTTGTTTACTTGCTTCTGGGAAGGATTTATGCTAGGTTGCATGTTAGATATTTTAAACCCTAAAAGCATTATTATATGTACATCACGCATAACATAATTATAAAGCAAAGACACTATATTTCCTTAGCGCAAAAGACTACCATTTTATATCTATTATATTCACTTTAGAGTCGTGCATACCATGAGTTGCCCCTCGGGGACACTTATGCTCACTAGGGTGTCAACTTAATTGAACCAAACTATTTTCTGCTGCGTATACTTATACTTTTAATTGAGGACTAGCTGATCCACCGTGCCGAGGGATACGGCCAATCAACCCAACTGCTTTTCTTTCATAATTAATCAACGATTTTCCTTAAATCTAAGGTCTGGAGTTTTGCCTGAGCATGTGCAGTTATCCCCTGCACAACGTGGCATCACGGCACGTGTTTTCTCTTACTCTGATACGATTTTATCGTTGAGAAAATGCGGGTTGCGACAGTTGGTATCAGAGGGAGGTTGCTTGGCAAATGGTCGGGCAACCTTTCCCCTTGTTCGCATTAGTGGTTAGCGTCATACCATACACACACCGATATGTCATCAGCACGTCTTGGCTAAAGCACGAACAGTACACTCATGAGCATAAAGAAGTATACGGGGCATATTATGTAGTATGGGATGCATAATATGTGTTTGTATATGGATCCACCATAGGAGGCAACATGTGAGGGTTATGTAGTATGGGATGCATAGCCTCACCACATGAATGCGGCTAGCACGTTTTCTTTTTTTCGTTGCATGGGAATGTTATGTAGTATGGGATGCATAACATTTTCATGTGTACGCCGCCCATGGCATGCATTAAGGCTTTTTTAGAATGCATAGCACATCATGCATAGCATAACATTTCATAAGCACAACGTGTTAAGCTAAAGATTTGCAAGATGACATATGTACACACATGGTTTTGAGTCAAAAAGAATACAAACACATGCATTCATGGTTTAGGCACATGAGTTAGTTTGATGTTGGTGAACCATCTTAGGTTAAGCATAACATCATCATGATAAAACAACTCCTAGAGCATGTTTTGCAGTTGAAGTTCATATTTAAGTGTGCTTGTCTGTACCGGGTTGTTTTGTTCTAGCTGTTGGGCTAAGTTTCGTCTAAAGCTTGTGCGATTATAGGATGGCGAGACGTCCTGCAACGAGGTCGACCCCCCAATCCGAGGGTGAGACGTCAGGAGCACAGAGCGAGGCGTTGGTAGAAAACCTGCGGTAGAGTAATGAGACCTTATCGAGGCAGGTGGTGGCTATGCAGGCTCAGATTCAGTCCCTTGTGGCAGTGGTGGCGGGACAGGCCACGAGAATTCCGGACCCCGCTGAGTGGGTAGCTGTTCCTGCCCCTCCTGCTCCTCCGGTGCCTTTGGTTGTGGTGCCCCCGGAGATGGCGTTTATATCCCAGTTTCAGCGACTGAGACCCCCTACTAATGATGGGCAAGCAGATTTCATGATTTTGGATGACTGGCTGATTACTATTGAGGAGATGTTCTCTTATTCAGGGATTACGGATGATCAGAGAGTGATGCTCGTTGCCTACCAGCTCAAGGGCTTAGCAAAGAATTGGTGGTTGAGGGAGAAAGAGAGCTTGGTGGCAGGATGCTCTTGGGAGTCATTTAAAGGGATGCTGTTGAGTAAGTTTTTGCCTTCAATAGAGAGGGACCGGCTGATGAATGACTTTCTCCATTTGAAGCAGAGGAAACTCACGGTCAGTGAGTATGAGATTGAGTTTAGTAAGTTGAGTCGGTTTGCTCCTGGTCTGGTGAGTGTTGAAGCAGACCGAGTTAAGCGATTTCTGGGTGGACTGAGAAGTGACATTCAGCAGTTAGCGAATGCCTACGGTGCAGTCAGTTATGCCAGCGTGGTCGAAGCTGCCTTGAGGGTTAAGGCCATTGAGAATGCCAAGAATAGAGGTCAGCAGTTGTGGAAGGATAAGCGAAAGTCTGGTGGAGGGAAGAGCCCTCAGGAACCCGATGCGGTCTCGAGAAAGAAGAGCAAAGAGGTTTGTAGTTTCTGTGGCCGACCAGGCCACCCCTTTGAGAAGTGTTTCAAAAGATTTGGAGCGCAGAAGAAGGAACAGGTGCACGCAATTCAGGGTGCTCCCAGAGGAGACTTGGTGTGTGCCTTGTGTGGAAGGATGGGGCATGAGGCGGCCCGTTGCTGGTCGAGAGATAAAGTCTGTTTTCAGTGTGGGCAGAAGGGTCATCTCAAGACAAAGTGCCCACAGTCCCAGCCTATTCTGCAGCCAGTACCCCTCCAGGCTTTGCCACCGCCTCAGCAATTGGATAAAGGAAAGGGGAAGCTGAGTGTGCTTTCGGCAGACGAAGCGCAGACTTCGACCCAGGTGATCTCAGGTTTGACTTCTCCTCAGTCGTTTCGTTATGATCCCTTTACGGTCGTAGTTTTCATTTTTCTTTTGCGTTTGTTTCCTTAGATGCGTGCGCTATTTATAGGACGATTTAAGGTAAAGAACCGCTGGGCGCGCGTTCTCTTCGATTCAGGCGCTACCCACTCGTTTGTGGCTAGAACCTTCGTGGAGCGGTTCAGTTTGGGCCTAGATCGTGTTGGTGGTGCCTTTTGCGTAAAGTTCCCCTCTGGTGACTCTGTGGTTACGGACCTGGGTGTCCTTGATTGTCCGATTTTGTTGGGGGATTTTCTAGCCAAGGCAGATCTGAAGGTGATTGACCTGGAGGACTTCGATGTTATCTTGGGCATGGACTGGTTGTCAAGGTACGATGCTGTGATCCAGTGCAAGGGTAAGCGCTTGGACTTCATCAAGGACAACGGTCAGCCAGGGAGCGTTTATGGGAATTCTCTCCAGGAGTCTCCAGTCATTTCTGCTGTGCGTGCTCGGAAGTTGCTTGATTCCGGTTGTTCTGCCTGTGTGGTCTCTCTGGTAGGGGCTGTTGTTAGAGTGCCGTGTTTGCAAGAGATCCCTGTGGTGTGTGACTTCTCTGATGTGTTTCCTGATGATCTTCCCGGTCTTCCACCCGATCGAGATGTCGAGTTTGCTATAGATTTGGAGCCAGGCACGCGTCCTATTGCCAAGGCGCCGTACCGGATGGCCCCGCGAGAGCCGGAAGAGTTGCGAATTCAGCTTGATGAGATGTTGGCAAAAGGGTTCATTAGGCCGAGTTCTTCACCATGGGGTGCTCCAGTGATATTCGTTAAAAAGAAGGATGGGTCGATGAGGCTATGCATCGACTATAGAGAACTGAACAATGTTACTATTAAGAACAGGTACCCTTTGCCTTGGATTGACTATCTGTTTGACCAACTGCGTGGTAGTGCCGTGTTTTCCAAGATAGATCTTCGTTCGGGCTATCACCAGTTGAGGATTCGGGAGTCAGATGTTCCGCGGATGGCGTTCCGCTCTCGTCATGGGCATTTTGAGTTTTTAGTTATGTCATTTGGTTTGACTAATGCGCCCTCAGCTTTTATGGATCTGATGAACAGAGTTTTCAAGGACTTCCTGGATAAGTTTGTGATTGTCTTTATAGACGATGTTTTGGTGTATTCTAAAGATGCGGAGGAGCATGATCGGCATTTGCGACTGGTCTTGACGACTCTGAGAGACCATAAGCTATACGCCAAGCTGAACAAGTGCGAATTTTGGTTGCCTCAAGTTTCTTTTCTCGGCCACGTGGTGAATAAGGAGGGAATATCGGTGGACCTAGAAAAGATCGCTGCTGTTATGGAATGGGCGAGGCATGTTACTCCCAAAGAGATCAGAAGCTTCTTGGGCTTGGCTGGATATTATAGAAGATTTGTAGAGGGATTCTCTACTTTATCTGCGCCGTTGACCAGGTTGACGCAGAAAAATGCAGCCTTCATATGGGATAGCAAGTGTGAGGAGGCTTTTGAGGAATTAAAAAGAAGGTTATGTTCAGCCCCAGTTTTGTCTTTGCCTACTGAAGATAGTGAGTATGTTATATATGTGGACGCATCGCACGTCGGACTGGGCTGCGTTTTGATGCAGGGCGGGAAGGTGATTGCGTACGGGTCGAGGCAGCTAAAGACTCATAAGAGGTATTACCCTACGCATGACCTGGAGTTTGCAGCTGTGATCTATGCTTTGAAATTGTGGAGGCATTTGCTGTATGGCGCGCAGTGCAAGATTTTCACGGATCATAAGAGTTTGAAGTATGTCTTCACTCAGAAAGAGTTGAATCTGCGCCAGCGGCGGTGGTTGGAGTACGTGGACGACTATGATGTTGAAATCCAGTATCATCCGGGTAAGGCGAATGTGGTGGCCGATGCCCTAAGTCGGAAGTCAGGAAAGATTTTCAATCTCTCCGCCGAGAGTTTTGTGGAAGAGTTCCTTTTGATGGACATTTCTGTAGGAAGCTGCGATTCGCAGAGTAGCTTGGCAGTGGCAGAACCTTCGTGGATTGCGCTTACGCGACTGCATCAGAAGGATGATCCCGATCTTTTGCATTTGTACCTTCGAGCTGAAAAAGGTGAATTACCAGATTTCTCTATAGATGATGCGGGTACCTTGAAGTATCGTGGCAGGTTTTGCATTCCCGCAGTTGGAGATATCCGGGATATGGTGTGCAGAGAAGCCCATGGATCTAGTGTTGCCTACCATCCAGGGTCTACCAAAATGTACCATGATTTAAAGCAGATTGCCTGGTGGTATGGGATGAAGAAGGACATAGCCAGATTTGTTTCTGAGTGCTTCACTTGCAGGCGTGTGAAGGCCGACCATGGGAGGCCGGGTGGCAAGCTGACTCCCTTAGAGATTCCGATGTGGAAGTGGGAGAGTATCTCGATGGATTTCATTACAGGCTTACCGAGATCTCCTAAAGGGCATGATTCAGTTTGGGTGATCGTAGACAGATTGATGAAGAGTGCTCACTTCGTACCATTTAAGATCGATTATCCGATGAGGAAGATAGCCGAGCTGTATTTGGATGAGGTTATTAGATTGCATGGTGTACCCGTGAGTATCATATCAGATCGAGACTCCAGGTTTACGTCTCGTTTTTGGAAGAGCCTTCAAGAAGGGTTGGGTATAGATTTGAGATATTCCACAGCTTATCATCCGCAGACCAATGGTCAGACGGAGCGAGTAAATCAGATTGTGGAAGATATGATCCGATGCTATATTCTGGACAACGGAGGAGCGTGGGATGAGCGCTTGCGGCTTATGGAATTTGCATATAATAACAGTTATCATGAAAGCTTGCAAATGGCTCCTTTCGAAGCTTTGTATGGGAGGCGCTGCAGGACTCCCTTGTTTTGGGCTGAGGTTGGCGAGAGACCTTTGTTAGGTCCAGAAGCACTCGAGGAGATGGAAACTGCTGTGAATCTTATTCGGGAAAAGCTTCGGATAGCCCAGGAGAGATATGAGAAAAATGCCAATCGGCGTAGATCGGATTTGGAATTTTTGGTGGGGGACTCAGTGTTCTTAAAGGTCTCCCCGTTGATCGGAGTCAAGCGTTTTGGCAAGAGCAGGAAGTTGGACCCGAGGTTCGTGGGGCCGTTTCCGATTGTTGAGCGGATTGGGATATCAGCTTATAGGCTGGCTTTGCCCGCAAATTTCCCTGGCGTGCATAATGTCTTCCACGCTAGTCAGCTGCGGAAATGTGTATCGAATGGCAGGCAGGTTTTGGATTCTGTGCCTCAGTTGGAGCCGAATCTTTCTTATGTGGAGGTGCTTGTCCGCATTCTGGATTCTCAGGTTCGTGCGCTGCGGAAGAAGTCTATTCCGATGGTTAATGTTTTACGGAGGAATCAGGATGTAGAAAGCGCGACTTGGGAGTTAGAGTCGGCTATGAGGGAGGCTCACCCTCATCTGTTTCCCTGAGCTTGTGCCTGGTATGTTTTGTTTTATTTATGTTTATATAGTCCTTTCCTGGCTCTTTCTCTCTCCTTCTTCATAGGAGTGTTGTGAGTAAAGTTTCGAGGCGAAACTTTCTTTTAGGGGGAGTGGCTGTAACGCCCCCGGTTTTTCTTTGTTTTGTTTGATATTGGATTGGTGTTACGATGACGCATTTCCGGCCCTTCGCCGCTTTAGAGCGCGGTCCTAGCTCTGTAGGTTCCTTGTGTAGCCTGGTTGTAGCCAGTTGGCAAGTTTCCCCAGCTAGCCGGAGTCTGTTTTGGTGACTCGGTTGGGCCTCTTAGGGAAATGCTTGCGTTTTGTCTTCGGGAGGTGTTAGCACGAGTGTTCGATCGTCGGATGTTGTTTTCGACCTCACCGTTGTTTTTGTGGCTTGGTTGTTTAGCTACGGTGCGAGTTTTGGTCGAAATCCGAGATCGTTTGCCTTCGCGTCATTTCGGCGTTGTTTTGTTAGCTGCATGTTTGTAATGTTTGCTGTGCTGTGCGTGGTCTGTTGTGGCTGAGCTTGTAGGCTGGTGCCTTGTCTCTCATTTGCTAGGTGTTAGCAGGTTTCTTTTCTGTGTAAGTTTGGGTGACACGGCCTGGGTCACGCCCGTGACCCAGGGCGTGTCGTGCTCGGGTAGAGCTCCCGTTTCTCCGGTCGACGAATTTTTGGTCGACGGGGTTTTTTTTATAGGAACACGGCCGTGACACGGGCGTGTCACGGGCGTGTCACGGGCGTGTCCCCCTTCGGTTCGTCGAGCTGCGCTCGATGGTCGTCAGGCGGTGTTTTAGTGAGAACACTGCCCTGTCACGGGCGTGACGTGTCGAACACGGGCGTGACACTAGGGCGTGTCTCTCTGCTCGACGATCGGCGCTCCACGATCGTCGGGTGGTGTCCGTGTTGGTACACGGCCTGTGACACGGGTGTGTCACAGGCCGTGTCCCTTGCTTCGTCGAGCGGAGATCGACTTTTGTCGAGTGGGTAGGTGCGTGAGTACACGCCCCGTGACACGGGCGTGTCAGGCCGTGTCACGGGCGTGTCTGGGGGGTGTGTCCCTTGTTTTCGTCGAGTGGCGATCGACGTTCGTCGAGTGTGTGAGTACACGCCCCGTGACACGGGCGTGTCGGGCTGTGTCACGGGCGTGTCTTGGGCGTGTTCCGTACTTTTCCTGAAATCATCTTTTGTTGCCGTGAACTGTTTTTCCTCCTCATTTTTCATCGTTCCCGAGTCTGGAGAGCTTCCAGCGGAAGGGGTTTGAGAGGAGGCGGTGGTTGTTTTGGCCGGCGATTTCGGGAGGGTTAGAGCCCGTTTTTCTCGTGTGATAGCGGATCCGGCTTGCTCTCGGCTAGATCTTCCCTTCCATGTAAGCTTTTCTTGATTTAGTGTAGATTCCAGGAATTTCTAAACATCTGATTCCTTTTCTTTCCTCAAGTTTCAGCTTTGGTCTTCTAGGTGGCCGATCTTGCCGCCGGAGCCAAGCTGTGGTGCGGCTGTTGTTTGTTTTTTTCCGAAGAGGTAGAGGCAAGTGACCCCTTGCCCTTGCCAAATTTGTTTCTAACCCATGATCTGTTTTTATTTCTTGTGCATAAGCTCTATTCTCTTTGTCTTTTTTTTCCTCCCTAGGGCAGCAGGTTGAGTTATTACATCAAGCTTTTAATCAAGTGCTGATTCTTTATTTCTTTTTCTGGAATTTTAATCAATGTTCTATTTTTTTCGGAGGTTTAGTGTCCAGTGGGTAGCTAGAGTTAGGGTGAGGTTGCTGTTAGTTACAGTTTAGGGTTAGTTGCGATAGCTCCGAGTAGTTAGGACAGAACGGTGGGTTGGGATTAAATCTCCAACTCTCTGTTTTTGCGCATGAGAGGGCTTAAGCTGCGATTTTAGCAAGACTTATGTTTACGCTAAGTGGAAAGCGCTGACAGCGTCGAGTGAGACGAGCTCACTCAACGCCGTCACCCAGCGTAGGACTTGCAGCTAAGTATTTTTTTTAGGCGTCAGGTTTGTGGAGCTTACTCAACGCTGTGTCGAGTGGGCTCGACATTTCTGTCTTGAGTTCATGTGTACCTTAGGATTGTTAGTGTGGCTTTTCCCTTCCTTTACGGGGTGGTATTGGGTGTTCGGCTAATTTTTTCTTGCCGACTCTTGGGTTGTGGCAGGTGGTGGAGTTTTAGTGGCCTCTCGAGGGGTGGATTTTGATGTGGAGAGTTGTGGCCACCGCCTTTTTGCCCCGGTTTGGGTTGGTGTGTGGGACCCTAAAGCTGCCACTGGTGACCCCTTAGCCCTTTTTGTTGGATCTGATTTTGGTTATGTATTCAGATCCATGTTTTTGACCACTGCCACTTACCCACGTATTAGGAATGTTAGACTCTTTCGTTGAGCATGTTGCTTTTATTGCTCGCACTTGGTGTGCTTTGCTGTGCTTTAGACAGTGCTCTTTTCTTACTGTCATGCCCTTTCTTTTGCTTATAGCAGTTTGTTGCCGGGTTGGTAAACCCTTCTTTTTGCTCTTAATTCTAATGTTTTACTTACTCTTTTGATTATTTCCTTGCTGAGGTGTTCTTTTCTTGAATGCCTCAGGTCCAGGTTGTAGCCGGTTCAGCGGCTAGTTCTTTTGGAGGGGCTGGTTTGTGGCCTCTTGGGTAGCTGAGACAGCTGATCTCGATTTTGTGAGGTAGCTCTTTACTCTTCTGTATAGACATACATACTCACCAGTGGGTTCGTGTCAGGTTGTTGGCGCCCACTGGTGGCTTCTTGCGATGCTGGGTATGAACTTAAACTGCTGTTTTTGCCTATTAGTGGTTGTTTACTTGCTTTTGGGAAGGATTTATGCTAGGTTGCATGTTAGATATTTTAAACCCTAAAAGCATTATTATATGTACATCATGCATAACATAATTATAAAGCAAAGACACTATTTTTCCTTAGCGTAAAAAGACTACCATTTTATATCTATTATATTCACTTTAGAGTCGTGCATACCATGAGTTGCCCCTCGGGGACACTTATGCTCACTAGGGTGTCAACTTAATTGAACCAAACTATTTTCTGCTGCGTATACTTATACTTTTAATTGTGGACTAGCTGATCCACCGTGCCGAGGGATACGGCCAATCAACACAACTGCTTTTCTTTCATAATTAATCAACGATTTTCCTTAAATCTAAGGTCTGGAGTTTGGCCTGAGCGTGTGCAGTTATCCCCTGCACAACGTGGCATCACGACACGTGTTTTCTCTTGCTCTGATACGATTTTATCGTTGAGAAAATGCTTCAATAAATATGACCATAACTTTTTTTCGGTTGTCCGTTTTCAGCATGAAAAAACTCATTGAAAAATCTCTGAATGATTTAACCATTGGGAAACAGGTTTACCTGCTCGGGCTCGTTCAACACTCAATAAATATGTTATAATAAATACTTTGAAATAAAAATGTTGCAAAAAATATTTCTTAATAAAATTGGCGTAATAAATATGACTCGATAAAAATGTCTTATAAAATATCTCTAATGAAAATGCTTCAAGAAATATGGTTCAATAATTATATCTCAATAAAAATGACTCATGAAATATGGCTGAATCATAATAGCTCAATAAATATGAAACAACAAATATTGCCAAATAAATAAAGCCATAATTTTTGATCTCGTTGTCCATATTCATCTCGAAAAAGACATTTTAAAAAAAAACTTGGATAAATCTATCTTTGCAAACAGGTTTACCCGTTCATGCTCGTATAATACTATATAAATATGGGGTAATAAATATGACACAAATAAATATAGCTCTATAAATATGACCCAATAAATATGGCCAACGAAATATGACGTAATAGATATTGCCCAATAAATATCACCATAACTTTTGTTCTGGTTGTCCGTCTTCCACCCGAAAAAACCCATTTAAAAGAGCCCAAAATTATCTATCCATTGGGGAACAGTTTTATCCATTTGGTCTTGTTTATTACTATATAAATATGAGAGAGTAAATATGGCATTATCAGCCCGAAAAGCCCGAGAAAGACAATGATCCGGTTGTCGGTTATCAGGCCGAAAAAGAAAATTAAAGTAAGCACATAAAGGTCTATCCATTGGCAAACAGGTTTACCCATTCGGGCTCATTTATCGCGCAATAAATATTTCAAAAAAATCAGGCGCAATAAATATGGCGCAATTTAAAGTGACACAATAAATAAGATGTTATAAATATGCGTTAATAAATATGGCTCAAAAAATATTGCTCAATAAATATGGCACAAGAAATATGACTCAATAACTAAGTCTCAATAAATATGTCTTAGTAAATATGGTTTAGTAAATATGATAAAATTAATATAGCTCATTAAATATGACTCAATAAATATGATAATAACATTGGATTCAGTTGTCTATTTTTATCCTCGAAAAGCCAATTAAAAACTGCTATGAATGATTTATCCATTTGCAAATAGGTTTACCCACTCGTGCTCGTTCAATGCTCAATAAATATGTTATAATAAATACTATGCAATAAATATGGGGCAATAAATATATCTCAATAAATTTAGCACAAAAAATGACTCAATAAATATGTCTTATTAAATATCTCTTAATGAAAATGCTTCAAGAAATATGATTCAATAATTACGTCTCAATAAATATGACTCTTGAAATATGGCTCAATCATAATAAATACTACATAATAAATTTGACCAAATAAATATTTCTCAACAAATTTGGCGTAATAAACATGGCTCAATAAATATGGCTTATTAAATATCTTTTAATGAAAATGCCACATGAAACATGGCTCAATAATTATGTCTCAATAGTTATGTCTCAAAAAATATGACTCAATAAATATGACTCAATAAATAAGACATAGCAAATATAGCCCAATAAATATAAAACAATAAATATAGCCATAATTTTTGATTCGGTTATCCATTTTCATCCAAGGAAAGCCTATTAAAAGTGCTCAGATAAATCTATCATTTAGTAAACAGATTTTCCAGTACGGGCTCATTTAATGCTATATAAATATGGAGCAATTAATATGAAACAAATAAATATCGCTCAATAAATATGACTTAATAAATATGGCCAAGGAAATATGGTGCAAATAATATGATTCAATAAATATGACCATAACTTTTTTTCTGCTTGTCCGTTTTCAGCCCGAAAGAACACATTGAAAAGACCTCTGAATAATTTATCAATTGGGGAGCAGGTTTACCTGCTAATGCTTGTTCAATAAAAATGGCGCAATAAATATTTCTCAATAAAATTGACGTAATAAATATGGCTCAATAAAAATGTCTTATTAAATATCTCTAATGAAAATGCTTCAAGAAATATGTTTCAATAATTATGTGTCAATAAAGATGACCCATGAAATATGGCTCAATCACAATGGCTCAATAGATATGGCACAATAAATGTTGCCCAATAAATATAGTCATAATTTTTGATCTCGTTGACCATATTCATCCTGAAAAAATATTTCAAAAAAGCTCTGATAAATCTATCTTTAGCAAACAGTTTTACCGGTTCAGGCTCGTTTAACTCTATATAAATATGGCATAATAAATATGACACAAATAAATATAGCTCTGTAAATATGGCTCAATAAATATGGCCAACGAAATATGGCTCAGTAAATATGACCATAACTTTTGTTCCGGTTGTCTGTTTTCCACCCGAAAAAGCCGATTTAAAAGT
This sequence comes from Platanthera guangdongensis, assembly GCA_039583875.1. NCBI lineage: Eukaryota > Viridiplantae > Streptophyta > Magnoliopsida > Asparagales > Orchidaceae > Platanthera > Platanthera guangdongensis. Next base: position 41,347,446 of record CM077156.1, on the reverse strand, counting down.
GCTCGAAATTATCTATCCATCGGGAAACAGGTTTACCCGTTTGGGCTTGTTTATTACTATATAAATTTGACACAGTAAATATGGCGTTATCAGCCCGAAAAAGCATGAAGAAGCACGAAAAAAGCAATGATCTGGTTGTCAGTTATCAGCCTGAAAAAGAAAATTAAAAAGAGCACATAAAAGTCTATCCATTGGTGAATAGATTTACCCATTCGGGCTCGTTTATCGCTCAATAAATATGAAAAAAAATCATGCGCAATAAATATGATACATTAAAATGTGACACAATAAATATGGTGTAATAAATATGCGTTAATAAATATGGCTCAGAAATATTGCTCAATAAATATGACATAAGAAATATGACTCAATAAATAAGTCTCAATAAATATGGCTTACTAAATATGATTTAGTAAATATGATAAAATAAATATGGTGGATTAAATATGACCTAATAAATATGATCATAACTTTGGATTCAGTTGTCTATTTTTATCCTCGAAAAGCCCATTAAAAAGTGTTCTGAATGATTTATACATTGACAAACAGGTTTACCCACTTGGGCTCGTTCAATGCTGAATAAATATGTTATAATAAATAATACGCAATCAATATGGGGCAATAAATATAACTCAATAAATTTAGCGCAAAAATATGGCTCAATAAATTTTGCTTATTAAATATCTCTTGATGAAAATGCTTCAAGAAATGTGATTCAATAATTATGTCTCAATAAATATGACTCTTGAAGTATGACTCAATCATAACGGCACAATAAATATGATGAAAAAAAAATTAGCCCAATAAATAAAGCTATAATTTTTCATCTGGCAGTACATTTTCATCCAGAAAAAGACATTTGAAAAAAGCTCGGATAAATCTATTTTTGGCAAATAGGTTTACCTGTTCGTGCTCGTTTAACGCTATATAAATATGACGTAATAAATACGACACAAATAAATATAGCTCAATAAATAAGTCCACAGAAATATGGTGCAATAAATATGACTCAATAAATATAACCATAATTTTTGTTCTGGTAGCCCATTCTAAAACCAGAAAGGCCCATTTAAAAGTGTTTGAAATGATTTATGTATTGGTGAACATGACTACCTGTTTGGGCTTGTTTGGCACTCAATTAATAGGGCACAATAAATATGTCGTAATAAATGTGACAAAATAAATATGACAAAATAAATATGACATAATAAATATAACCCAATAAATATAGCTCTAAATGATTTATCCAATGACAATCATGTTTACCCGTTTAGGCTCATTCAACACTCAATAAATATGTTATTGTACAACACCGTGTCCGGCGAGCAAGGTCGCCAGGAACCAGACAGATCGGGCTGAAGATAGTGGGCGAGCTAGGCAGTAGAGGATCTGAGCCCGAGCTCAGCATTCGTCGACAGGAGATTGGCATTCATTGACGGGAGATCGGCATTCGTCGATCGGAGATCGACATTCGTCAACCGAAGATCAGCATTCGTCGACACCGAGCTTGGCATTCGTCGAGCTAATCCAACAATCGTCAAGCTCAGGTCAACTGATGGCGACCAATGGATGTGCGAGCTCACCGTCCCAGCTCGCGCCCTCGCAGCGGCGCTCGGTAACAGCAGGCGAGTAGGACCTGCCGAGGTGATCAAGCTCCCCAGCTCGCCTGGATGTATGAGGTACTTTTTACTATTTTGCCCCCGCTGGTCTGCACATAGCCCTTCAAAACATTGGAGTTTGGCTGTTGGCAGACCCAACCAAGGGTTTTTTGGTAACTTCAGGTCAGTTCAATTAGTTATTGGCAGTTCAGATTCCAAAAAACTATAAATAGGACCCAAGGGGTACCTCAGAGGGCATGCTTCCTGTGCGCTCCTGCTCCAAGATTCAAGTGCTTTCTGAGGGTAACATAGCTTGGCCTCTGGCTAAGGAGGGGAAGCGCTCTCAGATCTTCCGGGTGTGTGGTGGGTCCTCCCCGCCGAGTCCTTGGGTCAGTCTTTCATTGTTTTCTTTGTTATTTTACTTGCAGGAGTGAAGTAGGCGCGAGACCACCCCTTCCCCAAGGGTGAACTCCACAGGAGACCGTTTTTTGGTTTCAACATTTTGGTGCGGTGAGAGTGGAGCGTGGTAATTACAGAAAAGGTTCAGCGAGTTCGATGACGGGAGGACAGGGATCTGAAAGGCCGAACTCACCCCCCCCCCCACCCCCCACCTCTCGCCACGGTGGGGATGTTCGAGGATTTCAGGAATGAGGTGCTGTAGCTCGTCAAGTGCGCACTCGGCACGTGGGCCGAGTGCTCGACTCCAGCAGTCTAGATCGCGGCCACCCCCTCTTTAGGCGAGGAACCCCCCGGCAGGCGAGCTGGGAAGGAAGTGGCCGAGGAAGGCTGGGGGTGCGAGCTCCCCGGGAGCGAGAACTTCCCCGGCTCGACAGGTGGAGGCCGGTTCGGCGAGCTATGCTCGCGAGATTCGCCAGCTCGCCCAGCAGGGGGAGGTACCCCCATCAACGAGTTGGTCTCTTAAGCTCCAGTTCTAGATGGGTTCAGGGAACTCGAGATGTCCTATGACATCGGGAAGGGAGACCCGGTCCAGCATGTTTAATGGTTCGAGGATGTAGTCTCCATCCGGCAGATGTCAGACGGGTTCAAGTGTCGACTCTTCGCAATCACGCTCAAGGAGAAGGCAAGGGAGTGGTTCCATCTGATACCGGCCAACTCCATCTACTACTTCGAGGACCTACGTTTGGGGTTCATGCTGCGGTTCACTACCTCGAAGAGGAGGAAGAAGGAGTCAGAATCCCTGTTCCACATCAAGCAGGGGGTGAATGAGACCCTGGGGAGCTACGTGGATCGGTTCCAGGAGGAGGTTACTCTGGTCCAGAAGATGCCGGGCCATAGCTTGATGATGGCCTTCACCCTGGGCCTGCAGCAGGGGTTATTCAGGATGGAGCTGAAGAGGGTTCCTCCCTCTCCTACGAGGAGCTGATGGAGAGGGCGGTGAGAGAAGTCGACGGGGAGGCGTCAAACCTGGAGTTTGCGCGGAAGCTGTCCAGGTGGGCCACAGAGGAGGAGAAGGAGTCGAGAGGTGGAAGAGGAAAGGAGGAGAGGATAGGAGATCCCTGGCAGAGGGAGCAAAGGGAGCACTAGGGGCAGCAGCAGCCGAGGTGGGGGCGTCAGGAGACCGACCGTCGGCTGCGCTGGAGACATGAGTGGCAAGGGCAGGGGCCACAAAGAGGATGCCAAGGAATGGATCGCTATCAATGGGGGCAAGATCAATTCCACCCCCCGGGATGGAGGCAGGCGCAGAGGCCCCGACTCCCCGATCAAGAAGAGGCTGTGGCCATAGCCTTGGGGGAGAGGAAGAGAGTAGCAAGGCGGAGGAGGAGAGAAGTTAGGGTGGAGTTGCTCAATTGCGACTTCCATCAGGAGGAGAGGCACGCCACGACCACGTTCCCGGAGTTCCTTGAAATGAGAGGGAACAGGGAGCAGCAGTAGCAGCAGGGGCGCTAGGAAGTAAGGATAGAGAAGGTCCTGCCTAAGGGAGAGGAGGACCGTTATGAAGACCGGGTGGATGTTGGTACCCGAGGAGGGATCAGAGTGATCCATGGGGGGTGGGGGTCGAGGCTTCCTACAAGGCGAGCCTCCACACCATGTATCATCGGAGCGTTGCCTCCACATCCTAGACCCCACCCCCAGAAGAAACGATCACCTTCTCCAGAAGTGACATGCCGGTTCACGAGGATCCATTCTGTGATGCGCTGGTCATGAAGGCAGCCATCGAAAATTTTATCGTCTCTCGGATCCTCGTTGAAAACAGGAGCTCCGTCAACGTCGTCTTCAAGAAGGCGTTTGACGCAATGAAGGTGGAGGCAAAGAGGGTGCTTGCCTCGGACGGACCCTTGTTCGGGTTTTCGGGGGAGAGGATGGAAGTGGAAGGAGGAGTCGGCCTCCATGTCACCCTGTGGGGGGGTAGTCCAGAAACTGCAGGTTCGTCATTGTGGAAGCCCGCAGCAGCTACAGTGCCATCTTCGGGAGGCCCCTTATCAGCGCCTTCCGCTGCGTCCCCTCATCATTCCACCAATGCTTAAAGTTCAACGCGGAGGGTATTCAGGTCAGGGTCAGGCGGGACCCCAAGGTGGCGCCGGAATGCTATGTCACCACTGTGAACTCCATCTCTTGGCAAGAGGGAGCCGAGGAGATGGGGCGAAGCATGGAGGAGGCTGAGCAGGGAGCAGGGAGGGAGGAGCTGGAGGTAGAGAACTGCGCAGAGGAGGGGACAGCAGGAAGAGACCAGGAGGAGATCGCTGAAATGATGGCCGTGGAAGAAGAGGTGGAGGTGGAGATCCCAGTCCGGGAAGAGAGGGATGCTGAAGGATGGGGAGAGCAGTCAAGGTTGGAGGCTGCAGAGAAAGTGGTGGAGTTGGAGGTGCTCACCCGTGGAGATAGGGTGGAGAAGTTTCGCGTCAGCGGATGGCTGACCCCTGAAGACCAAGGCAGGATGCTGGAGTGCATCTAGAAGAATGTGGACATCTTCGCATGGAATGCCGCGGAGATGCCGGGGGTTGACGTGGATATGGCCTGCCACTGCCTCAACCTGGACCCGGGAAGACGCCCCGTCCAACAAAAGAATAGGTCCACAGCGTACAAGTTGGCAGAGCCCATAAGAGAAGAGGTGGCAAAGCTCCTCAAGGCCGGATTCGTGTCCGAGATCTAATACCCCTGCATGGTCTCCAATGTGGTCATGGTCAAAAAGGGAGACGGCCGGTGGAGGATGTGTTTTGATTTTTTTTACTTAATAAAGCTTGTCCTAAGGACTGTTATCCTTTGCCTCGGATCGACGCGCTGGTTTACCTAGCCATTGGTTTTTCTGTAATGAGTTTTCTAGATGCTTTTTCAGGTTATCATCAAATCAGGATGCACCCCCCGTATATCAAGTATGTCTCGTTCATCACCGGGGATGGATGCTACTGTTACAAGATGATGACCTTCGGGCTAAAGAACGCTGGGGCGACCTACCAGAAGATGATGGATAGTGTCTTCAAGGAGCAAAAGGGGAGAAATCTGGAGGTGTACATGGATGACCTCATGATCAAGAGTCGGGATGTGGACTCCCACCTCCAAGACCTAGAGGAGACCCTTGCTACCCTGCGCTAGAACAAGATGCAACTGAACCCTCTGAAGTGTGTTTTCGGGGCTAGCCAGGGGAAGTTCTTGGGGCATCTCCTCACCCCCGCGCGGGTTGAGTCAAATCCTGACAAGGTCAGGGCCATCATGGAGCTAGGGTCGCCACAGAATACTAAGGAAGTACAGCGCCTGACAGGGAAACTGGCGGGGCTCAGTAGGTTCCTTTCCCGGGATGGGGAAAAGTGCTCCCCCTTCTTCAAAATGCTAAGGGGCGGACAAAGGTTCAAACGGACCAAGGAGTGCAAGGAGGCATTCTAAGCCCTCAAGATGCAGCTGACCCAGGCTGCGCTGATCCAAGGGCCCAAGGAGGGGGAAGACTTGTTTTTGTATCTCAGGGTCGGGGCTGAGGCCTTCAGCTCCGTCCTAGTTCGGGAGGAGGGGAAAAAGAAGCTCCCTATTTACTACGTGAGTCGGGTCCTGAGCAACGCTGAGCTCCGGTATCCAATTTTGGAGAAGCTGACTTTCGCCCTGATCATCTCAGCCCGAAGGCTGCGACCTTATTTCTAGGCACACTCAATATGAGTGGTGACTGACCATCCCCTCTGTCACAACCCGCATTTTTTCAACGATAAAATCGTATCAGAGCAAGAGAAAACATGTGTCATGATGCCACGTTGTGTAGGGGATAACTGCACACGTTTAGGCAAAACCCCAGACCTTAGATTTTTAAGGAAAACCATAGATTAATATGAAAGAAAACCAGTTATATTGAATGGTCGTATCACTCGGCACAGTGGATCAGCTAGTCCACAATTAAAAGTATATTTATACGCAACAGAAAATACTTTGGTTCAATTAAGTTGACACCCTAAATGAGCATAATTGTCCCCGAGAGACGACTCATGGTATGCACGACTCTAAGGTGAATATAGTATATATGAAAGATAGTTTTTTACGCTAAGGAAAAATATTGTCTTGGTTTTATAAATATGTTATGCATGAGATACATATAGTAATGCTTTTAGGATTTAAAATATCTAACATGCAACCTAGCATAAATCCTTCCCAGAAGCAAGTAAACAACCACAAATAGGCAAAAATAGCAGTTTAAGTTCATACCCAGCATCGCAAGAAGGCACTAGTGGGCGTCAACAACCTGACATGAACCCACTGGTGAGTATGTATATCTATACAGAAAGGTAAAAAACTACCTCACAAAATCGGGGATCAGCTATCTCAGCTACCAAAGAGGCCACCAACAAGCCCCTCCAAAGAACTAGCCGCTGAACTGGCTACAACCTGTACCTGAGGCATTCAAGAAAAGAACACCTCAGCAAGAAAATAATTAAAAAGGTAAATAGAGCATTAGATTTATGAGAAAATAAAAAGGGTCTACCAACCCGGCATCAAACTGCTATAAGCAAAAGAAAGGGCATGATAGTAAGGAAAGAGCACTATCTAAAGCACAGCAAAACACACCCAGTGCGAGCAATAAAACCTATATGCCCTACAAGAGAGTCTGCAACAGCAACAAGACATATACATATATGCCAAAAGAAAAACAAAACATAAACAGGAAAGGGACTAACAGTCCTAACACGTGGGTAAATGGCAGTGGTCAAAACATGGATCTGAATACATAACCAAAACCAGATCCAAAAGGGCTAAGGGGTCAAACAATGGCAGCACTAGGGTCCCACACACGCCGACCCAAACCGGGTCAAAAGGCGGTGGCCACAGCACTCCACATAAAACCACCCCTCCAGAGGCCACCAAAACTCCACCACCTGCCACAACCCAAGAGTCAGCATGCAAAAATTAGCCGAACACCCAATACCCCCCTAGGGAATAGGAAAAAGTCACACTGACAATCCTAAGAAAACACACGAACCCAAGACAGAAACGTCGAGCACACTCGACGCGGCGTTGAGTAAACTCCACTCACTTGACGCCAAAATACTTAGCCGCAAATCCTACGCTGGATGACAGTGTTGAGTGAACTCGGCTCACTCGACGCTGTCAGCGCTTTCCACTTAGGGTAAACGTAAGTTTTAGTTAAAACCGCAGCCTAAACTCTCTCAACGCGCGAAAACAGAGAGTTGGAAATTTAATCCCAACCCTCCATTCCATCCTAACTACTCGGGGCTATCACAACTAAACTTAAACTACAACTAAGCGCAGCCTTACCCTAACTCTAGCTACCCACTGGACACCAAACCCAGACAAAATAATAAAAAGAAAGAGAATAGCCAAAAGTCCTACACAACCTAAATCAAACATGGCTGGAATTAAAGAACAAAAAATACAGCAAGGTAATTAGGTAAAAAGGGGTCAAATTGGCAAGGGCAAGGAGCCACTTGCCTTACTACCAAGATGTAGCGATTGCAACACGAAACATGCCTTGGAGGCAAGATCGGCCACCTACGGGTCAAAAGCAACAATTAAGAGAAGAAGAAAGGAAATCAACAGAAGTTTAACTCCTTGAATCAACCATAAACCAAGAATAACTTACATGAAGGGGAAGATCTAGACGAGAGCATGCCAAATCCGCTATCGCACGAGAAAAACAAGCTTCCTCCCGCAAACACCGGCCAAAAAAACCTCCGCCTACTCTCAAAACCCTTCCACTGGATGCTCTCCAGGCTCGGGAACGAGGAAATGAGAAGGAACAACGGTTTACGGCAATAAAAGATGCTCTCAGAAGAAAAAGTACGGACACGCCCAGACACGCCCGTGACACGGCCCGACACGCCCGTGTCACGGGGCATGTACTCACACATCTACTCACCTACCCACTCGATGAACGTCGATCTCCGCTCGACGAAACACGGGACACGCCCTGTGACACGCCCGTGTCACAGGCCGTGTACCAACTCAAACACCTCTCGATGATCGTGGAGCGTCGATCGTCGAATAGTGAGACACGCCCTGTATCATGCCCGTGTCCGATACGACACGCCCGTGACACGGACGTGTTCTCACTAAAACACCGTCTGACGACCATCGAGCGCAGCTCGACGAACCAAAGTAGGACACGCCCTGTGACACGCCCGTGTCACAGGCCGTGTTCCTACCAAAAATAAACCCGTCGACCAAAATTCGTCGACCACACAAAGGAGAGCACTTCCAGAGCACGACACACCCTGGGTCACGCCCGTGACCCAGGCCGTATCACCCAAACTTACACAAAAAACTTCTAACTCCTTAGCAAAACAAAAAGACAAGGCACCAGCCTAACAAGCTCGGCCACACCGGGCAACGCACAGCACAACAACATTACAGCTTACAAAACAAACGTCGAAACGACGCGAAAGCAAACGATCCCAGACTTCGACCAATACTCGCACCGTAGCTAAACACCCAAGGTACGAAAATAACGTTGATGTCGAAAACAACATCCGACGATCGCACACTCGGGCTAACACCTCCCGAAGCCAAAACACAAGCTTTTCCCTAAGAGGCCCAACCGAGTCACCAAAACAGACTCTGGCTAGCTGGGGAAACTTGCCAACAGGCTACAACCAGGCTACACAAGGAACCTAAAGAGCTAAGACCGCGCTCTACAACGGCGAAAGGCCGGGAATGCGTCATCGTAACGCCAATCAAAGATCAAACAAAACACAGAAAAATCGGGGGACTTACAACCACTCCCCCTAAAAGAAAGTTTCGCCTCGAAACTTTACTCACAACACTCCTATAAAGAAGGAGAGAGAAAGTGCCAGGAAAGGGCTATATATATATAAATAAAACAGAACATACCAGGCACAAGATTAGGGAAACAGATGAGGGTGAGCCTCCCTCATAGCCGACTCTAATTCCCAAGTCGCGCTTTCCATATCCTGATTCCTCCATAAAAATTTAACCATAGGAATAGTCTTCTTCCGCAACGCACGAACCTGAGAATCCAAAATGCGGATAGGCACCTCCACATAAGAAAGATTCGGCTCCAACTGAGGCACAAAATCCAGAACCTGCCTGTCATTCAGCACACATTTCCGCAGCTGACTGACATGGAATACATCATGCACGCCAGGGAAATTTGCGGGCAAATCCAGCCTATAAGCTGAAAACCCAATCCGCTCAACAATCAAAAACGGCCCCACGTACCTCGGGCCCAACATCCTATTCTTGCCAAAGCGCTTGACTCCGATCAACGGGGAGACCTTTAAGAACACTGAGTACCCCACAACAAATTCCAAGTCCGATCCACGCCGGTTGGCGTTCTTCTCATATCTCTCCTGGGCTAACCGAAGCTTTTCCCGAATAAGCTTCACAGCAGTTTCCATCTCCTCGAGTGCTTCTAGACCCAATAAAGTTCTCTCGCCAACCTCAGTCCAAAACAAGGGAGTCCTGCAGCGCCTCCCATACAAAGCTTCAAAAGGATCCAATTGCAAGCTTTCTTGGTAACTGTTGTTATACACAAATTCCATAAGCCGCAAGCGCTCATCCCACGCTCCTCCGTAGTCCAGAATATAGCATCGGATCATATCTTCCACAACCTGATTTACTCGCTCCGTCTGACCATTGGTCTGCGGATGATAAGCTGTGGAATACCTCAAATCTGTACCCAACCCCTCCTGAAGGCTCTTCCAAAAACGAGACGTGAACCTGTAGTCTCGATCTGATATGATACACAAGGGTACACCATGCAATCTGATAACCTCATCCAAATACAGCTCGACTATCTTCCTCATCGGATAATCGATCTTAAATGGTATGAAATGAGCACTCTTCGTCAATCTGTGTACGATCACCCAAACTGAATCATGCCCCCTGGGAGATCTCGGTAAGCTTGTAATGAAATCCATCGAGATACTCTCCCACTTTCACGTCAGAATCTCCAAGGGAGTCAGCTTTCCACCAGGCCTCCCATGGTCGGCTTTCACACGCCTGCAAGTGTAACACTCAGAAACAAATCTGGCTATGTCCCACTTCATCCCACACCACCAGGCAATCTGCTTTAAATCATGATACATCTTGGTAGACCCTGGATGGTAGGCAACATTAGACCCGTGGGCTTCTCTGCACACCATATCCCGGATATCTCCAACTACGGGGATGCAAAACCTGCCAAGATACTTCAAGGTACCCGCATCATCTATAGAGAAATCTGCTAATTCACATTTTTCAGCTCGAATATACAAATGCAGAAGATCGGGATCATCCTTTTGATGCAGTCTCGTAAGCGCAATCCACGAAGGTTCTGCCACTGCTATGCTACTCTGCGAATCGCAGCTTCCCATAGAAATGTCCATCAAAAGGAACTCTTCCACTAGACGCTCGGCGTAGATATTGAAAATCTTCCCTGATTTATGACTCGGGGAGTCGGCCACCACATTAGCTTTGCCCGGATGGTACTGGATTTCAACATCATAGTCAGCCACATACTCCAACCATCGCCGCTGGAGCAGATTCAATTCTTTCTGGGTGAAGACATACTTTAAACTCTTATGATCCGTGAAAATCTTGCACTGCGCGCCATATAGCAAATGCCTCCACAATTTCAGCGCATAGATCACAGCTGCAAACTCCAGGTCATGCGTAGGGTAATTCCTCTCGTGAGTCTTTAGCTGCCTCGACCCGTACGCAATCACCTTCCGGCCCTGCATCAATACGCAGCCCAGTACGACATGCGACGCATCCACATATATATCATACTCACTACCTTCAGTAGGCAAGGACAAAATTGGAGCTGAACATAACCTTCTTTTTATTTCCTCCAAATCCTCCTCACACTTGCCATCCCATATGAAGGCCACATTCTTCTGCGTCAACTTGGTCAACGGCGCAGACAAGGTAGAGAATCCCTCTACAAATCTTCTATAATATCCATCCAAGCTCAAGAAGCTTCTGATCTCTTTGGGAGTAACAGGCCTCGCCCATTCCATAACAGCAGCGATCTTTTCTGGGTCCACCGATATTCCCTCCTTATTAACCACGTGGCCGAGAAAAGAAACTTGAGGCAACCAAAATTCGCATTTACTCAGCTTGGCGTATAGCTTATGGTCTCTCAGAGTCGCCAAGACCAGTCGCAAATGTCGATCATACTCCTCCGCATCTTTAGAGTACACCAAAACATCATCTATAAAGACAATCACAAACTTATCTAGAAAATCCTTGAAAACTCTGTTCATCAAATCCATAAAAGCTGATGGCGCATTAGCCAAACCAAATGACATAACCAAAAACTCAAAATGCCCATGACGAGAGTGGAACGCCGTCCGCGGAACATCTGACTCACGAATCCTCAACTGGTGATAGCCCGAACGAAGATCAATCTTGGAAAACATGGCACTACCACGCAGTTGGTCAAACAAATCGTCAATCCGAGGCAAAGGGTACCTGTTCTTAATAGTAACCTTGTTCAGCTCTCTATAGTCGATGCATAACCTCATTGACCCATCTTTCTTTTTGACGAACAGCACTGGTGCACCCCAAGACGAAGAACTCGGCCTTATGAAACCTTTTGCCAACATCTCATCCAGCTGAATTCGGAAGTCTTCCAGCTCTCGCGGGGCCATCCGGTATCGCGCCTTTGCAATAGGACGTGTGCCTGGCTCCAAATCTATAACAAACTCGACATCTCGATCGGGTGGAAGATCGGGAAGATCATCAGGAAACACATCAGAGAAGTCACACACCATAGGAATCTCTTGCAAACGCGGCACTCTAACAACTGCCCCTACAAGAGAGACCACACAGGCAAAGTATGTAACACCCCCTATCCGTCGCATAGCATATAGCAGTAGGTCCGGCCGGGGCCCGACGTCATATACCACAGACAGACCGGGTGGTTACTTATGGAAACCATCCAACCAATCTCAACGTCCTACACAGAGCATTCTAGCGGAAGCAGTTTATAAGTTGCAAAACAAGAACCCAGCACAAGCATGAATGTCCACTAACATGATAATAGGAATGTATACACAAATACTCAAAAGTCGGCCTTAAGGCCTTACAAATGTTTCACTTGTCTTTTACATGATTTCAAACCTCGGCACGCAGGCCGCCATACATGAATAAACATAAAACATTTCCATTCGGGCCTTCGAGGCCCAGCTTCGCAAAAAGGGCTTTAGCCCGCTATTGACCGCTTGGTCCAGCTGCACCTGCAAGCAAACAAACCACCGCACGGTGGCAAACAAAGCAACGGTCAGCAATGCTGACCAAATTATAACGATCCCCCCCCCCCAACTCGGGGCGGCGATGCTCCTTCCCTGCATTTCATTAGCACAAGCGAGCAATGCATATAACCATAGCCATTTCATCACAGACGTTGGCTCGTACGGCCACACGTCCCGTGCACTCAGGGCACATTCTCGGTGAACCGGTCGATGTTACGTCAATTGAAGCCATTAACATTCCGGACTCACCACCGCCACTTAGACGGCCATTCCTATGAGCAATTCGTCTTCATGGTATTGGTCACGTCAATTTAAGCCATCGACCACCGAAGACTCACATCTATGCCAACGGCGAGTGCCATGTACTTTAGGTCTCTCTAACCCGAACGACATAGAGCGGGTACGGCTCCATCTAACCCGTGCTCACATCGCAATGGCAATTTAAGCCATTGCGCGGGTCAAACTTTCACCGAGTCCCATTCTAACACAAGTCACATAACCCCGTTATGTTCAAGTTGGCTCTCAGGCCACCAAGTTGGCAAGACCTCGTGTCTGCCCAGTTTTCCGGGTGCACCTTTGGGTTAGTCCCCAAGGCTCCCTGCTGCAATCTACCGTGTAGAAAACCCGAAAAACACCAAATAGCACGGAGTCTTCTCCGCCTTATGCAATGCAACATCACCGATCCGAACTACATGTCCGGGTAGGCTTCAACCAAAATGCCTATGTCCGTTCTCGCATACGGACGCTAAACAACGGGGACTTTACATATCTACCCGAAGGAACGCCTCCAACTCTCGCCAACTCGCGAGAGGGGCTTCCTATGCTAAGAAAGAGAGCTATCATGCTCAAAATGAGGATCGTTACCCTTGCGGTCCTCTTTGGCGCCATCGAAAAGTAATCGGATGGAATTGACCGCACTAGCGTTGCCTCCGTGGATCCGGAGTCGGCTTGCGATTCGGAGCTCCGAAGCTCCTCCAATGGCGGATCTAGCTCCTCTTCTTCTTGCCTTAGCTTTTCTTTCTCCAAGGGTTTGGAGAGAGATCAAGTGGAAAAAGTGAGGGTTTTCTAAGTCAAAACCCGGGTATATCCCTTCAGGAACAACCCCAGCCATTGGATCCTCAGTCAAAGAAATGAACGGCTTCGATTCGGGACTGAAATGCCCAATCTGGGCCGAACACGGCCTGGCACACGCCCCGTGTCCAGGGCCGTGTGCCTCATTCGCCGTCAAAATCGAATCACCTGGAACCTCACACGGGTCTCGAACACGCCCGTGTTCGAGCTGACACGCCCGTGTTCCACCTGACACGGCCGTGTAGCTGGCCGTGTACCCCATCATTTTCTCCCGTTTCCACCCGAGCGCTGACACGGGTTCGGACACGCCCGTGTCCTTGCCCGTGTCACCTTGACACGCCTGGGCTCCAGGCCGTGTACAAGGTCTCGGCACTTCACGGCTAAGTGTCGACACGGGTCGACACGCCCTGCGACACGCCCGTGTCGCAGGCCGTGTGCCATGTCTCGACACACTGTCGACACCAAAGTGTCGACTTCGCGGACGAGTGTCGACACGGGTTGACACGCCCTGCGACACGCCCGTGTCGCAGGCCGTGTGCCGTGTCTCGACACAACTTCAAAGCACTGTGTCGACTTCACGGCTAAGTGTCGACACGGGTCGACACGCCCTGCGACACGCCCGTGTCGCAGGCCGTGTGCCCAGTCTCGACACAATGTCGAGACCAAAGTGTCGACTTCACTCCACGCCTTAGTGTCGACACAGGCTTGACACGCCCTGGGACACGCCCGTGTCCCAGGCCGTGTGCCTGCAGCCAGAACTCAAACTGGCCCAAATTATTCCCCTTTTTCTCCTTTGAGTTTCGGGGCGTTACAACTCTACCCCTCTTAAAAGAATTTCGCCCACGAATTACATAAAGGAAAAAACATGTACAAACTTAAATTTGTACCTGAGCGGAACAACTCCGGATATTCGTCAAGCATCGTCTGCTCTCGCTCCCAAGAGAGCTCCTCACGACCGCAATTGTCCCACCGGACTTTGACCATCCTGATCTCTTTATTGCGTAGCCGCTTGACCTCCGAGTCCTCAATCCGCACGGGCTTGACTTTTGTCGTTAGCCCACTAATCCACCGGCACTTGATTGGCCGCGATCACTTGCGTAGGCTCTTGCACCGCCTTCCGAAGCACCGAAATATGGAATACATCGTGTAAACCACTTAGCTCCACTGAAAGCTTCAACCTATAGGCCGCTTCTCCAACTCGCTCCAGAACCTCGAACGGTCCAAGGTACCTCGGGCTTAGCTTTTTCAACCGTCGCACCCGCGAGACACCCTTGAACGGCTTGATCTTCAAGTATACATAATCGCCCACAGCGAACTCCACGTTCCTGTGCTTGGCATTATAGTACTTTGCTTGCCGGTCCTGAGCGATAAGCAACCTCTCCCGAATGGTTCTCACCAAAGAAGTAGCATCCTCCACTTCCGATCGCTTATACAACTTCGACTCGCCCGTTTCTAACCAAGACAACGGCGTGCGACATCTTCTACCATATAGGGCCTCGAAAGGCGCCATCTGAATACTTGCTTGGTAGCTGTTGTTGTATGCGAACTCCACCAAATAAAGGTGGTCCTCCCATTGCTTTCCAAGTCCAAGACACACATGCGAAGCATGTCTTCCATCGTTCTATTGACCCTCTCGGTCTGCCCATCCGTTTGCGGATGGAAGGCTGTGCTAAACTTCAGCTTTGTTCCCAACATTTGCTGCACCAGCCTCCAATCATTGGACGTGAACCGCCCATCTCGGTCACTCACGATGCTGCGGGGCACACCATGAAGCCGCACTATATTATCCACATAAAGCTTCGCCAGCTTCTCCACCGGATCATCCTTCCTATGCGGAATAAAATGCGACACCTTTGTTAATCGATCGACCACCACCCAAATGGCGTCGTTCCCCTTCTGCGACCTTGGCAAACCATGCACAAAGTCCATAGAGATGTCGTCGAATTTCCACTCCGGAATAGGCAAGGACTTAAGAAATCCTCCCGGCTTTTGGCACTCCGCCTTACCAAGGCGCAGGTTTGGCACTTCGCTACATATAGCGCCACATCCTTTTTCAAACCCGCCACCAAAATAGCTTCTTTACATCACGGTACATCTTCGTGCTCCCCGGGTGAATCGAGTACTTGGTATGGTGCGCCTCGTACAACAACTCCACCCGTAAATTGCCCACACTGGGACGCACAAACGACCGTCTTTCCACAGCAATCCGTCCTCCACAACGAATTGGGAATTTGACCCATCCAGAGCCTCTATCATGAACTGCTTCATATGAGCATCCATATCCAAAGCCTGCCGAATCCGATCAGCCAGGTCATATTGGACTTCAGTCCAATTCAGCACTGCTTCAGCACTAGATTGTCTATCCACACAAACAATCTCCAACGCCTCCAGCTCCTGCACCAACCGCTCATCATGCACTGATAGCCAATTCGCTTGAGCTGGGGCTCGGCGACTCAACGCGTCCGCAACCGCATTCCCCTTGCCAGGCACGTAGTGGATCTTGAAAGTATAGTCCCCCAGGAACTCCATCCACCTACGCTGCCGCATATTCAGATCTTTCTGATCAATTAATACTTTAGGCTCTTGTGATCGGTGTAGATATCAATCTTCACACCGTACAAATAGTGTCTCCACAGCTTCAAGGCAAAAATCACGGCCGCCAACTCCAAGTCGTGGACCGGATAATTCCTCTCGTGCACTTTTAGCTGTCTCGAGCCATAAGCTATCACGCTGCCGTGCTGCAGTAGCACGCAACCCAAACCGCTGCCGAAGCATCGCTATATATCTCATAGCCTTCGGTTCCAACCGGCGAACTCAGCACAGGCGCCGTGGTCAACCGACACTTCAATTCCTCAAAAGCTCGCGCGCACTCCGGCGTCCAAACGAACTTATGCTCCTTCCTCGTCAAAGTAGTGAGAGGTAGCGCTATCCGCGAGAAGTTCTCTACGAAGCGCCTATAATAACCGGCAAGCCCCAAAAAGCTCCGGACTTCTGCTACCGTAGCAAGCTCAGGCCACTCCCGTATCGCAACAATCTTCGCCGGATCCACCGCAATACCCTCTCCACTCACTATATGCCCAAGGAACGCCACTGAGGATAGCCAAAACTCGCACTTCGAGAACTTGGCATACAACTGGTTTCTCCTGAGTGTCTCCAACACCAAATGGAGATGCTTGAAGTGATCCTCCTCACTTTGCGAGTACACCAAAATATCGTCGATGAAGACGATCACAAAATGGTCCAAGTACTCCCTGAACGTCCTGTTCATCAAATCCATAAATACTGACGGCGCATTAGTCAGCCCAAACGGCATGACCGTAAACTCATAATGCCCGTATCTCGTACTAAACGCTGTCTTCGGGATATCACTCTCCCTTATCCGCAGCTGATAGTACCCAGACTTGAGATCTAACTTCGAGTACACCGTCGACCCGACTAACTGATCAAAGAGATCATCAATCCGGGGATCGGGTACTTGTTCTTCTCAGTCAGCTTGTTTAGCTCCCGATAATCAATACACAACCTCAAGCTTCCGTCCTTCTTCTTAACAAAGAGGACCGGTGCGCTCCAAGGCGAAGAACTCGGGCGCACATACCCTTGCTCCAACAACTCTTGCAGTTGAACTTTCAGCTCCGCCATTTCCTTAGGCGCTAGCCGATACGGAGATCGTGACACAGGCTTTGCACCTGGCACTAGCTCGATCGTAAAATCTATCTCCCGTTGAGGCGGGGCTCCAGGAAGATCTGCGGGGAACACATCAGGGTATTCCGATACCACTGAAATACAATCCATCGCGGGCTTCGGCTTTGCAACCTCCACTAGTGTAAAGAACAGTTCTGCTCCAGCACGAACCGCCTTCACCACCTGAAGAGCAGACATCAACGTCTTGCTCGACCCCTTTAAGCCCGTAAACGTCGTCTCACGACTTGCTCCCAGCTTTACTTCCTTGCTACCGCAATCTATATGGGCCTGCTGCTCCGAGAGCCAGTCCATGCCAAATATGACGTCGAACTCCACCAACGGAAGTAAGGACGCCTGCAGGTCGAACTCCTGCTCTCCAATACGAACTTTAACGTCGCAGATCCTAACCGCTCGCATCGAACACCCATTGGGCAACAACACATCCAACTTATCCTTCGCCATCGAAGAAGGGACTCCGATGCGTGATATAAATCCTTCGGACAAGAAGGAGTGTGAAGCTCCCGTATCAAAGAGTGCTCGTGCCGGGTTTTCACAAATCAACACAAATCCTAACAAGCAGTGGTAAGGTAACATATACATAACAAGCATATAAAGGAATTGACTTGCTATAAATTAAACCGTACCTGTCACCACGTCAGCTTGTTTAATGGCCTCCTGTTGGCCAAGATTATAGACCCTTGGTTGGGCCGGAGCATAGTGGGATGCGGTCGACTCCACCGCCTTTCCCTTCTCTTCATAAGTAGCTCCCGCCTCCTCTCGGACTTAGGACGTCCGCTCCAACAATCACGGGCGAAATGCCCCGTCTTGCCACAAGTAAAGCACGCGCCCGGGGTCCGACTCGTAGTCGCCCCAGAAGCGCCAGAAGGAGCTGGACCCGAAGTCCTATGCTTCTTGAAAGCCTTCGATAGCCGGACTTTGAAGTAGTCGGCACTTTGAACTCAGATTTCTTTTCACCCAAGCCTTTCTTCGCTTGTACATTCTTCATGTCCTTTCCAAGGACCGGGCAGTATTGACCAAGGTTAAGAAACCCTGCGTCATTGGCCCCGACAGTAACAATCTCAGCTCATCCCTCAAGCCTTCATAAAAACGATTAGTCTTGCGCTCCTCATCCATGATGGTGGAGCTAGCATAACGACTCAACCGCGTAAACTCGTGGAGATATTCATCCACGCTCCTCTCACCCTGCACCAACTTCAGGAACTCATTCTCCATTGAAATCCTCTGAGTAGAAGGGAGGTATCTTGCTAAGAACAATTCCGAGAACTCTTCCATCGGAACGTCTATCAGTTGTCTACCTCTCAAATGATGCAGCTCCAAACCTTCCCACCACATCCTCGCTTCTTCCCGTCCAGCAGGAACGTAGCAATGGTGGTCATCTGCCACTCCTCCGTCTCCGTCGCTGTCATGACTCTCTTCACCCTAGAGAGCCAGTCTTCAGCCTGAGATGGGGTTCCCAACCCCGAGAATAACGGAGGGTTAAAGCTCATTACATGCTTCAACTGCCTCTCAGTCGCCCTCCTTGGCACTATTGGTTCTACAACCACTTGCTCCATCCTCCTCGGCTCAGCCTCTTGAAGAGGTACTTGCTCCATCACAGGAGCGGGCTGCTGCGCTTGCCTCCCAGGCTGCGCATTGATCACGGCCAACACCGCTTCAGCCACCAATCTTATATTTCAGCCGACAAAGGTGTTGCGGGAGCAACTTCTGGTGCACTACTAGCCTCAGAAACCTCGGCGTTCTGACGGCCCAACACCACTTCGGGTCACCTATAGTGGTACAAAACACCGTTAAGCGACCAAATAAATTGCAAACAGCAATTATAGGAACACGCAGGTTCCTCAAACACGAGTATTTTCATTCCTAAGTGGACATTCATGGGTTCTTTTTACTGTTATAACGATGACGCACACAATGTGCTCACCACCCCTTAAAAAGAATTCGCCCACGAATTCACTCTAAGCCCGACCAAAACCAGTAGTCTGATACCAAATTGTAACACCCCCTATCCGTCGCATAGCATATAGCAGTAGGTCCGGCCGGGGCCCGACGCCATATACCACAGACAGACCGGGTGGTTACTTATGGAAACCATCCAACCAATCTCAACGTCCTACACAGAGCATTCTAGCGGAAGCAGTTTATAAGTTGCAAAACAAGAACCCAGCACAAGCATGAATGTCCACTAACATGATAATAGGAAATATACACAAATACTCAAAAATCGGCCTTAAGGCCTTACAAAATGTTTCACTTGTCTTTTACATGATTTACAAACCTCGGCACGCAGGCCGGCCATACATGAACATAAAACATAAAACATTTCCATTGGGCCTTCGAGGGCCAGCTTCGCAAAAAGGGCTTTAGCCCGCTATTGACCGCTTGGTCCAGCTGCACCTGCAAGCAAACAACACCACCGCACGGTGGCAAACAAAGCAACGGTCAGCAATGCTGACCAAATTATAACGATCCCGCCCCCAACTCGGGGCGGCGATGCTCCTTCCCTGCATTTCATTAGCACAAGCGAGCAATGCATATAACCATAGCCATTTCATCACAGACGTTGGCTCGTACGGCCACACGTCCCGTGCACTCAGGGCACATTCTCGGTGAACCGGTCGATGTTACGTCATTGAAGCCATTAACATTCCGGACTCACCACCGCCCACTAGACGGCCATTCCTATGAGCAATTCGTCTTCATGGTATTGGTCACGTCAATTTAAGCCATCGACCACCGAAGACTCACATCTATGCCAACGGCGAGTGCCATGTAACTTAGGTCTCTCTAACCCGAACGACATAAAGCGGGTACGGCTCCATCTAACCCGTTCTCACATCGCAATGGCAATTTAAGCCATATGCGCGGGTCAAACTTTCACCGAGTCCCATTCTAACACAAGTCACATAACCCCGTTATGTTCAAGTTGGCTCTCAGGCCACCAAGTTGGCAAGACCTCGTGTCCGCCCAGTTTTCCGGGTGCACCTTTGGGTTAGTCCCCAAGGCTCCCTGCTGCAATCTACCGTGTAGAAAACCCAAAAAAACACCAAATAGCACGGAGTCTTCTCCGGCCTTATGCAATGCAACATCACCGATCCGAACTACATGTCCGGGTAGGCTTCAACCAAAATGCCTATGTCCGTTCTCGCATACGGACTCTAAACAACGGGGACTTTACATATCTACCCGAAGGAACGCCTCCAACTCTTCGCCAACTCGCGAGAGAGGGCTTCCTATGCTAAGAAAGAGAGCTATCATGCTCAAAAGTGAGGATCGTTACCCTTGCGGTCCTCTTTGGCGCCATCGAAAAGTAATCGGATGGAATTGACCGCACTAGCGTTGCCTCCGTGGATCCGGAGTCGGCTTGCGATTCGGAGCTCCGAAGCTCCTCCAATGGCGGATCTAGTTCCTCTTCTTCTTGCCTTAGCTTTCTTTCTCCAAGGGTTTGGAGAGAGATCAAGTGGAAAAAGTGAGGGTTTTCTAAGTCAAAACCCGGTATATCCCTTCAGGAACACCCCCAGCCATTGGATCTCAGTCAAAGAAATGAACGGCTTCGATTCGGGACTGAAATGCCCAATCTGGGCCGAACACGGCCTGGCACACGCCCGTGTCCAGGGCCGTGTGCCTCATTCGCCGTCAAAATCGAATCACCTGGAACCTCACACGGGTCTCGAACACCCCGTGTTCGAGCTGACACGCCCGTGTTCCACCTGACACGGCCGTGTAGCTGGCCGTGTACCCCATCATTTTCTCCCGTTTCCAACCCGAGCGCTGACACGGGTTCGGACACGCCCGTGTCCTTGCCCGTGTCACCTTGACACGCCGGGCTCCAGGCCGTGTACAAGGTCTCGGCACTTCACGGCTAAGTGTCGACACTGGGTCGACACGCCCTGCGACACGCCCGTGTCGCAGGCCGTGTGCCATGTCTCGACACACTGTCGACACCAAAGTGTCGACTTCGCTGGACGAGTGTCGACACGGGTTGACACGCCCTGCGACACGCCCGTGTCGCAGGCCGTGTGCCGTGTCTCGACACAACTTCAAAGCACTGTGTCGACTTCACGGCTAAGTGTCGACACGGGTCGACACGCCCTGCGACACGCCCGTGTCGCAGGCCGTGTGCCCAGTCTCGACACAATGTCGAGACCAAAGTGTCGACTTCACGCCTTAGTGTCGACACAGGCTTGACACGCCCTGGGACACGCCCGTGTCCCAGGCCGTGTGCCTGCAGCCAGAACTCAAACTGGCCCAAATAATTCCCCCTTTTTCTCCTTTTGAGTTTCGGGTGCGTTACAAAGTAGCAGAATCAAGTAACTTCCGAGCACGCACCGCAGAAATGACTGGAGACTCCCGGAAAGAATACCCATAAACGCTCCCTAGATGACCGTTGTCTTTGACGAAGTCCAAGCGCTTACCCTTGCCACTTGATAACTGCATCGTACAAAACATCGAAGTCCTCCAGGTCAATAAAATTCAGATCTGCCTTGGCTAGAAAAACCCCCAACAAAATCGGACACTCAAGGACACCCAGGTCCGTAACCACAGAGTCACTAGAGAGGAACTTAACGTAGAAGGCACCACCAACACGATCTAGGCCCAAACTAAGCCGCTCCACGAAGGCTCTAGCCACAAATGAGTGGGTAGCGCCTGAATCGAACAGAACGCGCACCCAACGGTTCTTTACCTTTAATCGTCCTACAAATGGCGCACGCATCTAAGGCTGACAAATGCTAAAATAAAACTACAACCAAAAAGGAACATAACGAAACGACCAGGGGAGGAGTCGAACCTAGATAACCAACCTGGGTCAAAGTTTGTGCTTCGTCTGCCGAAAGAACATTCAACTTTCCTTTCCATTATACATTTGCTGGGCCGGTGGCAAAGCCTGGAGGGGAACTGGCTGCAGAACAGCTGGAACTGTGGGAACTTTGTCTTGAGATGACACTTCTTCCCACAGTGAAAGTAGACCTTATCTTAACCAGCACGGGCAGCCTCATGCCCCTTCCTTCCACACAAGGCACCCAACTAAAGTCTCCTCTGGGAGCACCCTGAATTGCGTGCACTATTCCTTCTTCTGCGCATCCCAACCTTTTGAAAACCCTTCTCAAAGGGTGGCCTGGCCGCCACAGAAACTACAAACCTCTTTATTCTTCTTTCGCGAGACAGCATCAGTTCCTGAGGGCTCAACCCTCCACCATACTTCCGCCTATCCTTCCTCAACTGCTGGCCTCTAATCTGGCATTCTCAATGGCCCTCAACCCTCAAGGCAGCTTCAACAGCCACGCTAGCATAACTGACTACTCGTAGGCATTCGTTAACTGCTGAATGTCGCTTCTTAGTCCACCCAGAAATCTCTTAACTCGGTCTGCTTCAACACATACCAAACCAGGAGCAAACCGACCCAACTTACTAAACTCAATCTCATACTCACTAACCGTGAGTTTCCTCTGCTTCAAATGGAGGAAGTCATTCATCGGCCGATCCCTCTCGACTGAAGGAAGAAACTTACTCAACAACATCACCTTAAATGACTCCCAGTAACATCCTGCCACCAAGCTTTCTTTCTCCCTCAGCCACCAATTCTTTGCTAAGCCCTTGAGCTGGTAGGCAGCGAGCATCACTCTCTGATCGTCCGCAATCCCTGAGTAAGAGAACATCTCCTCAATGGTAATCAGCCAATCATCCAAAATCATGAAATCTGCTTGCCCATCATAAGTAGGGGGTCTAAGACGCTGAAACTGGGATATAAATGACATCTCCGGGGGCACCACAACGAAAGGCACGGGAGGAGCAGGAGGGGCAGGAACAGCTACCCCCTCAGCAGGGTCCTGAACACTCGGAGTCTGTCCCGCCACCACTACTACAAGGGACTGAATCTGAGCCTGCAAAGCCACTACCTGCCTCGATAAGGCCTCATTACTCTGCCGCATGTTTTCTACCAACGCCTCGCTCTGCGCTCCTAACGTCTCACCCTCGGATTGGGGGTCGATCTCGTCGCAGGTCGTCTCGCCATCCTATAATCGCACAAGCTTTAGACAAAACCTAGCCCAACAGCTAGAACAAAACTACCCGGTACAGACAAACACACTTAAATATGAACTTCAACCGCAAAACTTGCTCTGGGAGTTGTTTTTTACCATGATGATGTTATGCTTAACCTATGATGGTTCACCACCATCATACTAACTCATGTTCCTAAACCATGAATGCATGTATTTGTATTCTTTTTGACTCAAAACCATGTGTGTACATATGTCATCATGCAAATCTTTAGCTTGTCACGTTGTGCTTATGAAATGTTATGCTATGCATGATGTGTAATGCATTCTAAAAAGGCCTTATTGCATGCCATTGGCGGCGTACACATGAAAATGTTATGCATCCCATACTACATAACATTCCCATGCAACGAAAAAAAACGTGCTAGCCGCATTCATGTGGTGAGGTTATGCATCCCATACTACATAACCCTCACATGTTGCCTCCTATGGTGGATCCATATACAAACACATATTATGCATCCCATACTACATAATATGCCTAGTATACTTCTTTATGCTCATGAGTGTAGTGTTCGTGCTTTAGCCAAGACGTGCTGATGACATATCGGTTTGTGTATGGTATGACGCTAACCACTAATGCAAACAAGAGAAAGGTTGCCCGACCATTTGCCTAGAAACCTCCCTCTGATACCAACTGTCACAACCCGCATTTTCTCAACGATAAAATCGTATTAGAGCAAGAGAAAACACGTGTCGTGATGCCACGTCGTGCAGGGGATAACTGCACACGTTCAGGCAAAACCCTAGACCTTAGATTTTTAAGGAAAACCATAGATTAATATGAAAAAAAACCAGTTATATTGAATGGTTGTATCCCTCGGCACGGTGTATCAGCTAGTCCACAATTAAAAGTATATTTATACGCAGCAGAAAATACTTTGGTTTAATTATGTTGACACCCTAAATAAGCATAAGTGTCCCCGCGGGACGACTCATGGTATTCACGACTCTAAAGTGAATATAATATATATGAAACATAGTCTTTTACGCTAAGGAAAAATAGTGTCTTGGTTTTATAAATATGTTATGCATGAGGTACATATAGAAATGCTTTTAGTGTTTAAAATATCTAACATGCAACCTAGCATAAATCCATCCCAGAAGTAAGTAAACAACTACAAATAGGCAAAAATAGCAGTTTAAGTTCATACCCAGCCTTGCAAGAAGCCACCAGTGGGCGTCAACAACCTGACACGAACCCACTGGTGAGTATGTATGTCTATACAGAAAGGTAAATAACTACCTCACAAAATCGGGGATCAGCTATCTCAGCTACCCAAGAGGCCACCAACAAGCCCCTCCAAAAGAACTAGCCGATGAACTGGCTACAACCTGGACCTGAGACATTCAAGAAAAGAACATCTCGGCAAGAAAATAATCAAAAAGGTAAATAGAGCATTAGATTTATGAGCAAATAAAAAGGGTCTACCAACCCGGCATCAAAGTACTATAAGCAAAAGAAAGGGCATGACAGTAAGGAAAGGGAACTGTCTAAAGCACAGCAAAGCACACACAGTGCGAGCAATAAAAGCAATATGCCCTACAAGAGAGTCTGCAACAGCAACAAGACATATATATATATGCCAAAAGAAAAAGAAAACATAAACAGGAAAGGAACTAATAGTCATAACACGTGGGTAAATGACAGTGGTCAAAACATGGATATGAATACATAACCAAAACAAGATCGAAAAAGGGCTAAGGCGTCAAATAGTTGCAGCACTAGGGTCCCACACACGGTAACCCAAACCGGGGCAAAAGGCGGTGGCCACAGCTCTCCACATAAAATCACCCCTGCAGAGGCCACCAAAACTCCACCACCTGCCACAACCCAAGAGTCAGCATGCAAAAATTAGCCGAACACCCAATACCCCCCCCCCCTCGGGAATAGGAAAAATTCACATTAACAATCCTAAGGAAACACACGAACCCAAGACAAAAACGTCGAGCCCAATCGAAGCGGCGTTGAGTAAGCTCCCCTCACTTGACGCCAAAATACTTAGCCGCAAATCCTACACTGGATGACGACGTTGAGTGAACTCGGCTCACTCGACGCTGTCAGCGCTTTTCACTTAGGGTAAACGTAAGTTTTAGTTAACACCGTAGCCTAAACTCTCTCAACGCACGAAAACAAAGAGTTGGAAATTTAATCCCAACCCTCTCTTCCATCCTAACGACTCGGGGCTATCACAACTAAACTTTAACTACAAGTAAGTGCAGCCTTACCCTAACTCTAGCTACCCACTGGACACCAAACCCAGACAAAATAATAAAAAGAAAGAGAATGGCCAAAAGTCCTACACAAACTAAATCGAACATGGCTGGAATTAAAGAACAAAAAATACAGCAAGGTAATTAGGTAAAAAGGGGTCAAATTGGCAAGGGCAAGGAGCCACTTGCCTTACTACCAAGATGCAGTGATTGCAACACAAAACAGGCTTTGGCGGCAAGATCGGCCACCTACGAGTCAAAGGCAACAATTAAGAGAAGAAGAAAAGAAATCAATGGAAGTTTAACTCCTTGAATCAACCATAAACCAAGAATGACTTACAGAAATGGGAAGATCTAGACGAGAGCAAGCCAAATCCGCTATCGCATGAGAAAAACAACCTTCCTCCCGCAAACACCAGCCAAAAAAACCACCACCTCCTCTCAAAACCCTTCTGCTGGAAGCTCTCCAGGCTCGGGAACGAATAAATTAGAAGGAAAAACGGTTCACAACAACAAAAGATGCTCTAAGAAGAAAAAGTACGGAACATGCCCCAGACACGCCCGTGACACGGCCCGACATGCCCGTGTCACGGGGCGTGTACTCACATATATACCCACCTACCCACTCGACGAACGTCGATCTCCGATTGACAAAACATGGGACACGACCTGTGACACTCCCGTGTCACAGGCCGTGTACCAACTCAAACACCGCTCGACGATCGTGGAGCGCCGATCATCGAACAGAGAGACACGCCCCGTGTCATGCCCGTGTCCAATACGACACGCCCATGTTCTCACTAAAACACTGCCTGGCGACCATCAAGCGCAGCTCGACGAACCGAAGGGGGACACGCCCTGTGACATGCCCGTGTCACAGGCCGTGTTCCTACCTAAAAAAAAAATGTCGACCAAAATTCGTCGACCACACAAAGGAGAGCTCTTCCCGAGCACGACACGCACTGGGTCACGCCCGTGACCCAGGCCGTATTACCCAAACTTACACAGAAAGCTGCTAACTCCTTAGCAAAACAAAAAGACAAGGCACCAGACTAACAAGCTCGGCCACACCAGGCCACGCACAGCACAACAACATTACAACTAACAAAACAAACGTCGAAACGACGCGAAAGCAAACGATCCCAGACTTCGACCAAAACTCGCACCGTAGCTAAACACCCAAGCTACAAAAACAACAGTGTGGTCGAAAACAACATCTGACGATCGCACACTCGGGCTAAAACCTCGCGAAGCCAAAACACAAGCATTTCCCTAAGAGGCCCAACCGAGTCAGCAAAACAGACTCCGGCTAGATGGGGAAACTTGCCAATAGGCTACAACCAGGCTACACAAGGAACCTAAAGAGCTAAGACCGTGCTCTACAACGGCGAAAGGCCGGGAATGCGTCATCGCAATGCTAATCAAAGATCAAATAAAACACAGAAAAACCGGGGGCGTTACACCCTCCGCAACATCTTTGAGGGGGTGGAGAATTCTTGTAGGCTACACAAATGGTCGGTAGAGTTGAGTGAGTTTGACGATTCCTTTGTTCCCCGCCTCTCGATCAAAGCTCAAGAAATGGCCGACTTCTTGGCTGATTATGTGATTGAGGTGGCGAAGGAAGAGCTCACTCGTCCGACTCCTTGGAAGGTAAATGTGGACGGCGCCTCGGGGAGGCATTCCCTAGGAGTGAGGGTGATCTTGGAGAGCCCTCAGGGGACTAGAATTGAGCAAACGGTGGTGTTACACTTTCCCATCACAAACAATCAAGCCGAGTATGAAGCCGTGATAACAGAGATACGCCTGGCAAGGGAGCTAGGGGTTTTGGACGTGGAGGTCCTTACCGACTCCATGGTGGTAGCTTCCCTGATCAATGGTGAGTTTGAGGCAAGGGAGCCTACCCTGCGATTGTACTTAGCCAAAGTAAAGTGGGTCATCGGCACGTTCCAAACTTTGTCCATCCTGCACGTGCCCCGGGAGGAAAGTGAGCAGGTCGATCAGCTCGCAAAGCACAGTCCCCTGGTGGGAGTTACCATCACCGACCTATTCCGCCCCTCCATTGAAGAGGGGGAGCTCATGGAGATAGATCAACGGACTTCATGGATGGACCCAGTTGTAACTTTCCTTTCCACGGGAAAGTATTTGGAGTGGCAGATAAGACGAACCTAAGGCATAAGTCAGCGTACTACCTCCTCCAGGACGGGCAGCTGTACAGGAAAACACTCTCGAGGTTGTTGTCTTGTTGCGTGGCCGAGGAGGAGGTACAAAGAATCATGTAGGAAGTCAACTCCGGAGATTGTCGGAGTCACTCCGGGTGTCGGACCCTGGAAGGGAGGATTGTCAGGAAAGGGTACTTTTGGCCCACCCTGGGCCATGATGCAACAGAATTCGCAAGAAGGTTACATAAATGCCAGTTGTTTGCCGGCCTCTAGCTACAGCCGGCCCACTGACTCAGAAGTATCACGACCCCTGTCCCTTCACCATTTGGGGGATAGATTTGGTTTGGCCATTCCCCCAGGCTAGTGGGCAGAGGAGGATCCTCCTACTAATGATCGATTACTTCTCCATGTGTTTGGAAGTGAAGGCGCTGGACAAGTTGACCTCCCAGGTTATCAAAAATTTTGTATGTTGAGAGATCATCTGCCTCCATGGACTACCCCAGGCCATCGTCATGGACAACGGGCCCCAGTTCGCCGGCGTTGAGTTCACCAGTTTTTGCGATCAGCTTGGAATCGACCTCAGGTTCGCCTCGGTCCATCACCTAAGGAGCAACGGGCAGGTGGAAGCCGCGAATAAGGTCATCGTGTAACACCCCCTATCCGTCGCATAGCATATAACAGTAGGTCCGGCCGGGGCCCGACGCCATATACCACAGACAGACGGGTTGGTTACTTATGGAAACCATCCAAGCAATCTCAATGTCCTACACAGAGCATTCTAGCGGAAGCAGTTTATAAAAGTTGTAACAAAGAACACAACATTAGAGCATGAATGTCCACTAGTACAGAATAGGAATGTTATACAAAATACTCAAAATAAGCCTTAAGGCCTTACAAAATGTTTCACTTGAATAGTACATGTTTTACAAACCACGACACGCAGGCCGGTCACACATGAATAAAGCATTAAACACTTCCACTTGGGCCTTTGAGGGCCGGCTTCACAAAAAGGGCTTTAGCCCGATATTGACCGCTTGGTCCAGCTGCACCTGCAAGCAACAAACCACCGCACGGTGGAAAAACAAGGCAACAGTCAGTAATGCTGACCAAATTATAACGATCCCGCCCCCAACTCGGGGCGGCGATGCTCCTTCCCTGCATTTCATTAGCATAAGCGAGCAATTTAACAATAGCCATTTCATCACAGACATTGGCTCGCTCGGCGACACGCCCCGTACACTCAGGGCACATTCTTGGTGAACCGGTCGATGCCACGTCAATTAAAGCCATTAACATTCCGGACTCACCACCGCCACTTAGACGGCCAAACCTATGAGCAATTTGTCTTCCCGGCATGGGTCACGTCAATTTAAGCCATTGACCGCTGAAGACTCACATCTATGCCAACGACAAGTGCCACGTAACCTTAGGTCTCTTTAACCCGAACGACATAGATATGGGTACAGTTCCATCTAACCCGTGCTCACGTCACAACGACAATTTAAGCCATTTGCGCAGGTCAAACTTCTCCCGAGTCCCATTTTCGTCACACAATTTCACATAACTCGGTTATGTTCAAGTTGGCTCTCAGGACTCCATGTTGGCAAGATCTCGTATCCGCCCAGTTTTCCGGGTGCACCTTTGGGTTAGTCCCCAAGTCTCCCTGCTGCAATCTACCGCGTAGAAAACCCGAAAAACAATCCATAGCACGGAGTCTTCTCTGGCATTTATGCAATGCAACATCACCGATCCAGACCAACATGTCCGGGTAGGCTTCACAAATCATGCCTATGTCCGTTCTCGCTTACGGACTCTAAACAACGGGGACTTCAAATATCTACCCGAAGGAATGCCTCCAACTCTCCTCAAACTCACGAGAGCGGGCTTCCGATGCAAAGAAAGAGAGCTACTCATGCTCAAGATGAGGATCGTTACCCTTGCGTTCCTCTTTTGCGCCATTGAAAAGTAATCGGATGAAAAGCACCGCACTAGCTTTGCCTCTGCGGATCCGGAGTCGGCTCGCGATTCAGAGCTCCGAAGCTCCTCCAATGGCGGTATCTAGCTCTTTCTTCCTCCCTTGGGTCTCCTCTCTCTCTAAGGTTTTAGAAAGAAGAGAAGTTATGAAAAGTAAGGGTTTTCCAAGTCCATTCATGGGTATATCCCTTCAGGAACATCCCCCAGCCGTTGGATCTCAAAACAAGGAAACGAACGGCTTTGATTCGGTGCTGAAATGCCAAATCTAGACCGAACACAGCCTGGCACACGCCCGTGTCCAGGGCCGTGTGCTGCATTCGCCGTCAAAATCGAATCGCCTGGAACCTCACACGGGTATCGAACAAGCCCGTGTTCGAGCTGATACGCCCGTGTTCCACCGGACATGGCCGTGTGGCGGCCGTGTACCCTATGATTTTTCCCCAAAATCAACCCGAGCACTGCACGGGTTCTAGGACACTCCCGTGTCCCTACCCGTGTCACCTTGACACGCCTGGGCTCCAAGCCGTGTACACGGTCTCGACACTTGACACTTCGTCGAGCGAGGATCGTCGACCTGATGACACGGCCTTGGACACGCCCGTGTCCTAGGCCGTGCGCCTATCTCGACGCATCATCGAGCGAATCTCGTCGACTCCCTAGGAAAATCGTCGAGACAGGTCGACACGCCCTGCGACACGCCCGTGTCGCAGGCCGTGTGCCTTGTCTTGACGAATCGTCGAGAGAATCTCGTCGACACCGCGGCTAAGTGTCGACACGGGTCGACACGCCCTGGGACACGCCCGTGTCCCAGGCCGTGTGCCTGCAGCCAGGACCCAAACTGGCCCAAAACGTCCCCCTTTTGCTCCCTTTGAGTTTCGAGGCATTACATGTAAGACCCCCTTTTTTTTTTTGAACACCGGGGTCTTAGGCCCAGAACCGCCGTTTTGCGGTGACTCCTTCACGCCCTGAAGAGTCATCACCACAAAGCGCCGATTCTGCCGGCCATCTCGATCACATAAAGTAGCAAAATAATGAAGGAAAAGGAAGCTATTTGTCCACAGAGAATCGCATGACATAATAAATATAACTCCACGAAGGGAGTGTCCACAGAAAATAACATCAGAGTAGCAAAACGGGCTTATGACCGGTACATCAATTCCTCACTACAAGATCTCTCATGCAGAAACAAAAGTAGAAAAACTGCTCAGGGTCAAGACTCACGGTCCCGGCTGTGTGAACTCCGAGCTAGACTGCCCCACCTCCAAGCGCACCGGTCTCTGGGGCTGCTCCTCCATGCTGGTCTCCGCGATCCCCTAAATGATGCGGTTCGAAAACCGTTAGTCTAAAAGACTAAGTCCTATCATCCCCCACCCCTTCCCCCACGGCTCCTAGGCACCGAGCGGAGAGGAAGAAAGGGGAGGACTTGAAGGTGGAGAATATCAAAACAGATGGCAGCGGTCCTATTCTAGCAAGTTCTATAGTATACAAAGACAATAAACTGTAATATGAAATGTAACCTTCACTTATGTGAAAACACATAAGCCAAGGGGTCTTTTGCAAGGCTCCCATCCTATAAAAAGTCCCATACCGATTTATACGCTGGGGTGTCGTGGTCAAACAGTAGTAACTAAATATATCAAAATTAACCTTAATTTATAAACTTGCCCACACAAGCTTATAGACTAAGGGGTCGTTTTGCAGGTCCTAAGGTATAAGCGTCCCATTCCACTTATACTTTAGGTGTCAAGGAATAAAGGTAACGATTATGCCATGACATGCAAGTTGGTATGATGGACATGCAAGTGCAACACACACACCCGACTCTGTGCACACAGACCTTTAGTTCCCCCTTTCTGGAGCCGTAACCTCCCAGGATACCTCCGTAGTGGCAGACGGAAGCGGTGGGTTAGGCCTCGCCCACTCTAAACCAGTAAAAGCACTACCGTCAGACCTATCGTACGCCTCAACGCTTGGTGCACGAAGCGGACTCCTGCGTACTCTTGCCGCTGGCGCACCGGACTTCTGTTGGCGAAGTGCTAACCACACTTGCCGAGTCAACATATTGGCGTCGGTGCATCGACCCTCCTATACCGAAGACCCACCACCTTAATTTCCTTTCCCGTTATGCACATGCAAATTAGCGTAATCAAGAATCGAGCCGAAGCTCCCCGGACCAACACGTCCGACTCAAGCAATCGAGCCGGAGCTCCCCGGACCCAAAGTCCGCCTTTTTAACCATTCGAGCCGAAGCTCCTATCCAACCTCTGGTGCCATTAGTGTTGTGGAATGTGCAATCCTAATTACTAAGTTACTCTTTCAGCTTGTTTAAACAGTTTACGTTAACCCAGGACTGCCCCCGGTATTCCTTGTGAAGGGCTCTCAAGGGGCACTAGGAACTATGCTGGGATTACGCCCAGCGTTCCCTTTCGCAAGGTACTTATTTTATTATTGGTTGATTCCCTTACCCTTTATTTCCTCATATTTCGATATGCTAATCCTAGGGTAGTTTGACTCCAACTCTCCTGGGTGGGACGACTTTCGTCAGACCCGAACGCCTATAGCCCTAGACAGATCCACACCTTGCTCACTCATCTTCCAAAGACGCAGCCCATTCCACTTGTCCTTACAACAACCACCATGACTCATCATACTTGCCCTAATTCACATCCAAATGAAATCCTGCAGTTTTGCTATATGCAGACCACTTAAGCTACATGACCCGTAAAAAGGGAAGTACATGAAATACTCATCCATTACACTTATGATAATTATTAGAGGTCTATTATGATATATATAGTCTAAATTCAGAGAATCATATTTTTCCCAATTAATCTACTATTTATTGAATTTTCCTCAAAACTAGGCCATAGTCAATTGAACATGAACCATAAGATTTTCTCAGGTAATGGCCTCCTAAAATTTGTATTCACTAAACAACAGAGAATTATTATTGGTTGCCAATTTTCATAATTTTCCAGATAGTTCTTGACCTCTAAGGGATTTATTAAAATAATTCCTAAAATCAAATATAATGAAGGAAGTGCCACAAATATGTCTCCAATAATTATCTAAAAATTACTAGGGCTTCATAAGGAACTAGAAACATCATGATGAAGAAATTAGAAATTTTCAGACAATCTAAATGTCATTATTAAATTTACCAAAGTTCCATAGAATTAAATAATTAAAGAAGCAACTACTAAATATCATTCTTCAAAAATTTCATAAAAACTTACAGAGATGGGTACCATGATTACAAGCCCCTTTGCTAAGTTTCATCAGGTTTAATCAAGTATATTTTTCTCCAAAAGTTCCTAAGTGAAAATTGTAAAACCTGACTTTGTGAATAAAGTACCAAAAATATTCATCCAAAATTTATTATAAAATTTCCAGAGATATATACCCTAAGCAACTACCCATTCAAGACTTAGGCCTTTTCAGAAAGTTTTGGTATTAGATCTTATGGTTTCAAGCTAGTGCCCTAAACTAGGGTTATGGATTTAAGGGTTTTAAGTCTTCCAAATGCCCTAAAATTTTAACCACAGAACCATAGTAACCCTATGGACATCATTCCCAAGTTTCAAGTCCATCCAAGGTCTTTGACCACAATTTCTTCAACCCTAGAAATTTACCCTAAAGGGCCTACCCTAAAATTCTAGGGCTACCCTAGTCCAATCCACTCCAAACTCCATAAGTGAGTGTAAAAAGTCAAATTATATCAGTGGCCGAAATTTCAGCCTCTGATGAGGGAATTTGGCCACTCAACCATCAAATAGTGGCTTTTGACCAAAATACCCTTATAAGGTCATATATAGGGTGGGTAAATTACCTATCCTAAACATCTCCAAATGAGCTAAAGTTTTAACCCTATACCTATCATGACATCTAAGACCACCCACCAAAATTTGGGGGAGTTTTAAATTAATTAGGTGACATAATTAAATTAATCATGATTTATTAAATTTTTCTAAAAACTATAGAAAAATATTCTCCAAAAATTCTATAATTTGGACAGGTTCTAGATATGACTAAGACTTTGTCACTGCCCAATTTTCAACTTGTTTTGACAAGGAATGAAGTGTGGGCACCAAAAATAATTTCTGTTTAGGCCTAGGTATAGGTCCTACCAAAAAGGGTACCCTGGTCTAACCAGTGGCCCAAAAGGGTCCAAACAATTTTGGCTACAAACTAGACACCCTAAGCTACAATTTTCATGTTGGGCAGATTTCCATTCAGGGTCCCTAAGTATTTTTAAAAATTAAATACATTAAATACATCTAGTGTGACAGAAATGAAATGATTTTTATTTAAATCCTAAAGTATTTGATTTGATGCCGCGCGAATCTTGGCGCAGATCGACGGCGCTGTTATCGTCCCCGATGAGCCAACGGCCAGGATCGCTTCTTCCTGTGCCGACTTCAAGCGTCTGCCGCCGGCCCACCCAGTCCCTTCCCCGGCCGGCCACCGCCACCATCACCTCCGTTGAGGTGGTGGCTATCGCCAGACGGCGGCACAGCCGCCGAGGGGCGGATTCCGGAGATCCAACAAAATAAATTCTCGGCCGAAGGCCATGAATTTTGCGAGTTGGATCGGGCTCAATTGTGCCCGAACCTTGGCCCTAATGAAACCTAAGATCTACCCATGAGAAAAGAGAAGGAGGAGACCTTCCTGGCGGCCTGGATGCGAGAGGAGCGGCGGGATGCCATTGACGACGGCGGCGGCGCTCGGCTTCTTCTGCAACTGCACAGTGGAATGGCTCGTCTCCTCCAGGTAAACGCTACAAAATGATCCCCTCGGCTCCCTGAAGGTGTTTAAATGGCAAATGGGGGAGAGGAGAGGCTGGTTCTTCAATAGCAATTAACACCATTAAAGGTGTGGCTCGGGTTGTGTGGAGGGGGGCTGAACCCACCCCTTGGTGGCCGGGAAACGGCTGGAATCAACTCCTCTCCCCTAGAGGAGTTGATTACAGCCATAACTGGTGGCTGTTGGCCTTCCTTGGCCGGCTTCTCTCTTCCCTTCCTCTTCCCCTTTTCTCTCTCCTCCATTATCATGGAGAGGAGCTCTTTTCTCTCTCCTAGTCACCTCTGGTTGACTAGTCAACCTCACAAGCTAAGGGCAGCCCACTTGATTATGATGGTCATGGGAATGGGTTTAGCCTAAAGGAGAAGTGGCTTGGGCTTGGGTTAGCCCTTTTTGGGCTAAGTTGACTTGACCCTAAATGAGGGTTGACTTGGTCAGTTTGACCATCTAGGTTGACCCCATTGGGTCCTGGGTGATTCATTGGCCTCCCCTAAGGTCCATGTAGGGTTGGGTAGGGTTGACTTGGCACCTTAAAGGTCACTTGACCCTTGGTAAGGTCACTTTGACCATTTTAGGGCTAGAGTTGACTTGGGTCAACATGACCATTAGGGTTCACCCCTATGGATCCTTGGTGACCCATTGACTTCCCTTAGGGTCTAGGCAGGGTTATGTAGGGTTACCCTGCACTCTGGAGGTCACATACCCTTAGTAAGGGTACTTTGACCAGATTAGGGCTTGAGTTGACTTGGGTCAACTGGCCTCTAGGGCTGACCCCAATGTGTCCTTAGTGACCCATTGACCTCACTTTAGGGTTAGGAGGGCATAGGTGGGGTCCTCAAGACTAGTAGTGGGTCAATTGGCCCTAAGTAGGCTAGATTGACCCATTCAGGGCTAGGGTTGACCTTGGTCAACTGGGCCTCTTGGGTTGGCCCTAATGGGTCCTTTTGGCTCTAATGGGTCTCCCAAAATGTTTGGGAGTGTTGTGGTAGGGTCTTGGGGCCATGGTGAAGCCCCATTGTCATTCTAAATCATTGTTCAAAATTCTACTATTTGCAGACCAGCAGGGCCTCCCTATCTCTTGGCCCATTTCTGGCTTCCTAGGGTTTTTTCATGACCCAGTCATGGCCAAAACCACTCTTAGGGGTCTAGTTGGAAATGTGATGTTACAAATCCCAATAAACAAAACAAAGATTTCGTCCACGAAATCAAGGTTGGACCTACGGGTCTTATTACCGAAGGAAAGAGTCTTGTAACATCCCATTATGACGCCTTGTTTGTTAAATTTGATTTTATGGGAAAACTTAGATCTCTAAGACCCCTTTCGCCCAACGGCGAACCAAAATCCCAATAAACAAGGTTAAGGCCCCAATAAACAAAGATCAGCCCCTATCTACCTAGAGCAGCCCTTAGTATACTTAAAGCAGGAAAATAAATTAACATCTTGAGGGGTCTGAGAGGTATACCTGACTGAATAGCTCGGGGTATCTTTGTCGCATCAGGTCCTGTGGCTCCCAGGTATGCTCCTCCTGGCCGTGGTTCCTCCACAGGACCTTGACTAGTGGGACCTTCTTGCTCGCAAGACCCGCACTCCTCGGTCGTCGATCCTCACAGGCTCCAAATGAACCGACCGGTCTGAAGCTACCGGCCCTTCGGTAGTCAGAATCTGCTGCTCCGGGCGTAGCAGAGCCCTCCTGAAGGAAGAAAATGTGGAAGACGTCGTGCAGCGCTTCCAGCTCGGGTGGTAACTCCAGCCGGTAGGCTAGGGGTCCGATCCGCTCCAAGATCCTGTAAGGGCCCATGTACCTAGGGCTGAGCTTCTTCCTCCGACCACGCACCCGTGAAACTCCATGCATGGGCCGGATCTTCAGAAACACCCGGTCCCCCACCTGGAACTCCACCTGCCGATGCCGGGCGTCATAATACTTAGCCTGTCTACTCTGTGCCTCGAGCATCCTGTCCCTGATCAGCCTCACCTGTGCCTCGGTGTCTTCAACAAACTCTGACCAATACTTTCGGATCCTCGTTCTGCACCCAAGAAAGCGGGGTCCGGCATCTCCTCCCGTACAAGGCTTCGTAAGGCGCCATCCTGATGCTGGACTGGTGGCTGTTGTTATAGGAGAACTCGACAAGGGGCAAGAGTTTCTCCCACGGTTCCCCGCGGTCCAAGATGCATAGCCTCAAAAGGTCCTCCAGCGTCCGGTTGGTGCGTTCTGTCTGCCCGTCTGTCTGGTGTTGGAATGCAGTGCTGAAAGTCAATCGCGTGCCTAAGTAGGTTTGCACGGACCTCCACTCCCTGGAGGTGAACCTGCCATCCCGATCCGACACTATCGTCCTGGGCACGCCATGATAACGAATGAACTGCTCCATAAACTTTCGCACCAGTACTCCTACTGAATCATCCTTCCTGATCGGTATAAATCGAGCCATCTTGGTCAACCGATCAACGATTACCCAGATCGAGTCATTCCCTGTCCGAGACCGGGGAAGCCCATGTATGAAGTCCATGGCTATGTCGTCAAACTTCCACTCCGGCACCGGGAGTGGCTGCAATAATCCCGCGGGGTTCCTGCACTCCGCCTTCACTAGCTGACATGCCTCACAATGGGTTACGAAGTGTGAGACATCCTTCTTCATGCCCGGCCAGTACATCGTCTTCTTC
Organism: Platanthera guangdongensis; assembly: GCA_039583875.1. NCBI lineage: Eukaryota > Viridiplantae > Streptophyta > Magnoliopsida > Asparagales > Orchidaceae > Platanthera > Platanthera guangdongensis. The sequence goes on along the minus strand of CM077156.1, from coordinate 41,310,567 downwards.
AAATCAGCCGTCATCTTTGTGATCCCCGGGTGTACAGAATACCGGCTGCAGTGCGCCTCCATCATAATATCCTCCCGGATCTGGCCTCCCTCCGGTATATACACCCGTCCTCTGAAGCACACCAGGTCGTCCCTCAGTGTGTAGTCTCCTGCAATGCCTGCCTCCAGAGCTTGGAAGATGGGCTCTAACTTGGCATCCTGCCTCTGCCCTTCTCTGACTCGGTCTCTGATGTCATCGTTAACGCCTATCGCGGCCAAGTACTCCTCATAGAGCTCAGGATCATCGGACGATACCAGGGTAATGTGCATGTCCTCTAGTCTCTGCAGCAGCTCCATAGACATCAACTGAGGCTCTGCTCCTGCTGTGGCAGCTCTCCTACTCAGTGCGTCCGCTACCACGTTCGCCTTCCCGGGTGGTAATGCATCTCATACTGATAGTCAGAAAGGAACTCCACCCACCGCCTCTGCCTGATGTTTAGTTCCTTCTGCGTGTCCACGTACTTAAGGTTCTTATGGTCGGAGTATATGTCACAGTGGACTCCATATAGGTAATGCCGCCAAATTTTTAGTGCGAATACAACTGCTCCCATCTCCAGGTCGTGCACTGGGTAGTTCTTCTCATGGGTCTTCAGCTGGCGGGAAGCATAAGCTATGACGTGTCCGTTCTGCATCAGTAACTGCTCCCATCCCCTGATATGATGCATCGGTGTAGACCTGGAATCCCTCCCTCCCCGAGGGGAGAGTAAGAATGGGAGCTGAGGTCAGCCGATCCTTCAGCTCCTGGAAAGCTGTCTGGCACTGCGGGGTCCACACGAACGGTACCTCCTTCTTTGTCAAGGATGTGAGCGGGAGGGCGATTCGAGAGAATCCCTCCACGAACTTCCGATAGTAGCCGGCAAGTCCTAGAAAACTCCGTACGTCAGTGGCTGTTTTCAGCTGCGGCCACTCCGAAATAGCTCGAATCTTTGCCGGGTCCACTGCCAGCCCGGCTCCACTGATAATGTGACCTAAGAAAGCCACCTCCTTCAGCCAGAACTGACACTTACTGAACTTCGCATAAAGACGATGCTCCCGCAGTCTCTCTAGGTCAATGCTAGATGCCGCGTGTGCTCCTCCTCCGTCTTAGAATAGATAAGGATGTCCTCTATGAACACTATGACGAACACATCCAAATAAGCCTCGAAGACCCGGTTCATGAGGCTCATAAACGCCGACGGAGCGTTCGTGAGCCCGAAGGGCATCACGATGAACTCATACAATCCATATCGGCTACTAAAGGCCGTCTTCTCGGAATATCCTCCTCCTGGATCCGCAGCTGGTAGTAGCCTGATCTCAAGTCCAGCTTCGAAAAATAATGGGCTCCCTCCAGCTGATCGAACAACTCGTCTATCCTGGGGAGCGGATAGGTATTTCGGACGGTCAGCCTGTTTAGTGCTCGATAGTCGATGCACAGGCGTAAAGTGCCGTCCTTCTTCTTTATGAATAGGACAGGAGCTCCCCATGATGAGGAACTCGGCCTAACAAATCCTGCTTCCACCAGCTCCTGCAACTGTGTCCGAAACTCCGCCAACTCCTTCGGGGCCATCCGATAAGGGGCCTTGGATACCGGCTTAGCCCCTGGTACCAACTGAATCTGGAAGTCCTTTTCCTATGCGGAGGTTACCTGGCAGCTTATCCGGAAAAATGTCGGCGTAGTCACGAACCACCGGGATGTTAGCAATCAGGTCCTTCTCCTCAATCATCTCGAACAATACTTGATATACCTCGTCCCCTTGCATATGAGCCTTAATGGCCTGAATAGATGAAAGCAGGCGACGGGAGACCGGTGTAGTACCTTCGAATGTCGCATAAGTACCGCCGTGGATGAGCACGACCCTCCTTGCCGGGCAATCAATCTGGGCATGGTTCCAGACAAGCCATGTCATGCCCAAGATGAGGTCGAAGTCCGGCATCCTCAGGATCGTCGCCGGCCTCGAGTTTCAACCCGTCTATGGTAACCTCCAGGAGGCACTTTTCTGTGGACTGGATCTCCATCCTTGGGGAGGCGCACCCTCCTGGGTAGTCCCGTATAACATCGAATCCGATCCAGGTCCTTGACGAAATCCTCCGACACAAAGTTGTGCGATGCCCCCGTATCGAACAGGGTATGGGCAGGCTTGCCGCACACCATCACCATTCCTAAATCAGTTTGAAAGAAACTCCGGTGTAAGGTTTTCTAACCTAGGTCGTTTAGTAGTTCTATTAACACTTAATATGAGTCATGAATGAATCCAAAATTAAGATTACTCTCATACCTGCAATAACCCTGCCCGGGTTCCGGGGCTGTGCTAAGTCCAAAGCGTAAATCTGCTCCCCATTCTGCCTGCGGTCGCCTCCCTGGTAACCACGTCCTCGGCCGCGTCCTCGGCCTCCGAAATGCTGGGCCGGTGGGGCCACCCCGTGGTGCTGGAGGTGGTGCCCCCCTCATAGGGCAGTCTCTCCGGAGGTGTCCCACCTGGTGACAGTGGAAGCACTCCGGCGGGGGATACGCCTATACCCCGGGGTCTCTGCATCTCCTGGATCCGGAGAGGTTGAGGGGCCAAGACCACCTGCTCTCTCGGCTCCTGCCTCAACTCCTGACGAGGCTGCTCCTCTGCCCTTCTTCCATTTGGTACGGTGCCTCGCCGCTGATCATTTCAGGCCCTCCGGCCCTGGTCCTCCGCTTGCCGTTTCCGCCCCGAGTGGTGTGCCAGTCGGCCTCAATCCTCTTCACCATCTCCAAAATCCGGGAGATGGGCCCGTCAGAGACAAAAAACAGGGCCTCCCTCAACTCCTCTTTTAGGCCCTTATAAAACCTCTTGACGTAACCCTGCTCATCCAGCTGATATGAGCCCGCATATCGGGCAAATGATCGAACTCTCGGTGGTACTCCACCACTGTCCTAGTGCCCTGCCTCAGCTGCAAGAACCGCTCCTCCAACTCGTCCCTGGCCGACTGAGGAACAAAGTGCTCCAGCAGCGTGTGCCCTGAACTCTTCCCAAGTGATTTCTGCAATCTCTCTATCAGCAAAAGTCGTGTCCAACAGCGTCTTCCACCACCGCTTGGCATGTGACTCCAAGCAAGATACCACTAGGGCCACCCTCTCCTCCAAGGGCATCGTATCCCAGTCAACATCTCGTACATCACATCCAGCCACTCCTCTGTCCGTACTGCCACTCTGTCCCAAAGTAAGATGGGGGAGAGAGTCCTCGGAAGGTGCTCATCCAGTTGGCCCCTGGGTTTGGCTGCTGGGCTGGGGCTTGCTGAGCCCGAATGCCTCAAGGATAGCTGTAAGGGTCTGCCCCATGTTTGACTGGAGGAAAGGTGTGGGGGCCATGGGAGGTGGTGCAATGTCTGGAGTCTGCTGAGCTCCACCTTGTGGGGTGGGCTGAGCTGAGGGCTGCAAAACGAACTACATTAGTAGGTAATCGACTCAATGCCTAATGAAAGTGGACAACTTACATGTGATTCCCCCCGTATGGGCACACCACTGCTTCCGCTGCTTAGTTTGTCCCCAAATTAAACCCGCGCGGGGGTGACCCAGGGTTGTGGACGGCTACTTTTGATCAAGGTCTGCTTTGATACCACTTGTAAGACCCCCTTTTTTTTTTGAAACACCGGGGTCTTAGGCCCAGAACGCCGTTTTGCGGTGACTCCTTCACGCCCTGAAGAGTCATCACCACAAAGCGCCGATTCTGCCGGCCATCTCGATCACATAAAGTAGCAAAATAATGAAGGAAAAGGAAGCTATTTGTCCACAGAGAATCGCATGACATAATAAATATAACTCCACGAAGGGAGTGTCCCATAAACTAACATCATAGTAGCAAAACGGGCTTATGCCGGTACATCATTCTCACTACAATATCTCTCATGCATAAACAAAGTAGAAACTAATCAGGGTCAAGACTCACGGTCCCGACTGTGTGAACTCCGGAGCTAGA